>VZQC01007342.1:3944743-3989389 GCA_009823505.1 Rhizomys pruinosus | reverse complement strand
TGTGTGTGTGTGTGTGTGTGTGTGTGTGTGTGTGTATGTGTGTGTGTACTGTCTGTGTATAGGTAGGTGCACCCATGTTGTGCAGTGCTGCGGAGGTCAGAAGAGGGTGTTGGATTCCCCTGGAACTGGAGTTAAAGACCGTTCTTAGCTGCCACGTGGGTGCTGGGAATCCAACCCGGGTCCTCTGCAAGAGCAGTCGGTGCTCTTAACTGCTGAGGCATCTCTCCAGCCCCTAAATGAAAGTGGAACACTTTATAAAATAGTGTCTTCAGTATTAAACTACCTCTTCTGAGACTTATTTATTTTGACCAAATCTTTTTAAGAATACCATACCAATGGCTAGTCTCACAAATATTTGATGTACTATTCAAGAATGCACTGAATTTTATGTTCTAAAATTTTATATTTTCTTTAAAAAGCTATTATCAATAATATTGTTATGTTTGTCTTTGTATACACCAGTGCATGCATTACATGCAGAAGTCAGGGGAAATCTCTCAGGAGTTGCTTCTCTTCTTCCACCTTGTTTTGGGGGCAGGGTCTGTTGTTGGTGCTGTGCTGTGTACTGTGAGCTGCCTGGCGTGCGAGCTTCCTGGCAATCCTCCTTTCTTGGCCTCTCATCTTGCCTTGTAGGATTCCTGGGATTACAGATGTGGACTACCACCTTTGGCTCTTTTTCTTTCATTGTTTAGTTTTTATTGAATTTTTGTGCATTTCATACAATACATCTTAATAATATTTAGATCCCTTCTACCAACTGAACCTCTACATAGCCCCCGCTACTGGATTTCATGTATTTTGTCATAAATGTCAAGGCCCATTGAGTCAACTTTGTGTGCCCAGATGTCCCTCAGTGAAAGTTCATCCATTGCAGTGTAGTCAGCCTATGGACAGTCACTTCCTTAAAGAAGATCAACTCTCCCTCACTCAGCAGTTGGCTAGAGTTAGCACCTGCTGCCCATTTCTCCAGTTCTATGCTGGGTTTCTGTCTGTCTGAGTCTGCATGGGTTGTGCATATTGTCACCATTGCTGTAAGTTCATATGAGCAAGTTCCCGGAAGCCTGGAAGAATGTTTCCTTACGCTCATGTAATCTTTCTGCTCCTGCCCCGTCTTCTGTAGTGGTTCCTGAAGTTTAATATAGGAGCCCTATCTGGGGACATGTACTCTGCAGTCTCATTCTCTATCTTTGGCCAGACACGGCCTTTTGTGTGCATTGCACTCTGTTTCATGAATAAGCTTTGCAGGTAAGAGTTGAGCGATGTATTAGTATTCTTTCTACCCCCTGTTCTGCTATGTTCCATGAGCTATAGGTGTAGAGTTTCCATTGTAGATGTGTCACTTAGGCCTGGACATCTCCAGACACATTCTCTGCACATTTGGCTTTTTATGTAAACTCAGATCCCCAAGCTTATGTGGCAAATGTTTTTACCTGTTGAGCTCTCTTAAAGGCCTTATAAAGTTGTGTGTGTGTGTTTTGTCTTTTTGAGACAGGGACTCCCTGCAGCCCCAGCTGTCTTGGAACTTGCTGTGTAGACTAGGTTGGCCTTGAATTCACAGAGATCTGCCTGCCTCTGCCTCCCCAGTGCCAGTGCTGGGATTAAGAGAGTGTGCCACCATGCTCAGCCCTATAAAGTATTTTTAAACTGTCACTACATAGCATAATTTAGTGCTTTGTTAATGTTTCAGTTTGCAATGATGCATTTAACATAATAAATTATATATATGATACTTTTATATTTTCTATCAAATAGTGCATTTCTTAAGGCATAAAGAGGTAATATATGTAGAACCTGCTGCTTTATTTTGATTACAAAATTATTTTCATTGGAAGTGTAGTGTTGCATTATCTATTGCTTTGTAGTATTCCATTGTCTCTGTGAACACATGCTTCTTTCATATGGTTGCTGGAGTTTCCATCCGAAGAAAAAGCAGTGTGTGTGCCATTTAATAGGCTGTATTACATCAATATTCTTTTGAATTCTCTTTGATGAATCAACTGGGTATTTTTAGTGGTCTTTTAAAATGGCTTTCATTCTTGTTTTTTTTTTTTTTTGTTCCTCTAACCTTAGGTGTGATGAATTCTTTTAAAATGGTTTCTTTCAACCCCAGGAAACTGCAAATACTTGAAAGCCTTATTTTACTGCTTGCCAGGAATTATCACTAACTGACTTGTGATCTCAAGCTTTGTTAGTGGAGCCTTTGCTCCTGAGGTGAGGAGGTCTTAGAATCCAAGAGCAGGCAAAAACCTCCTATCAAAGATATCTAGTTGCATAGCTGGGCAAAACAGCACCCCACTAGTCAGAATAGGTCGCCCAAGGAAATTCCCATTGTTCAGCCATATTCAGGCCAACTCTAGGCTTGCCTGCCATCCGGGGAAGCAGCATAACGAGAATACGTCCAAGTGTGAGGTTTATAGTGGTGTCATCTTCACAGTGATGGGGCTCAGGAATTCAGAACCTAGTAAATAGGCCATGAGAATTTGGATCTCTTTTCTTGTTTGTTTTTGTTTGTTCATTTGTTTAATCCCAACAGCTGTGCCACTGAGAAATACCAGGGACTGAGGAACTTGGGTGAAGCCCTGTCCTTAGTGGGGACCCTTCAGGTGGGAAGGTGGGTGTCGCTTTGTGTCTGTCCGTTGTGGGAGGCTGGTGCTCATTTCTGGTTGGAATTGTTATGTCTGGGACATTTGGAAGCCTTTCTTTTTTTTTTTTTTTTTTTTTATTTATTTCTGTATGTGTATGAATGTACTGTCTGCATGCAAGTCTGTGCACCCGTGTCGTGCAATGCCGCGGAGGTCAGAAGAGGGTCTCGGATTCCCCTGGAGCTGGAGTTCTCCTGGAACTGGAGTTTCAGACGGTTCTCGGCCGCCATGTGGGTGCTGGGGATCGAACCCGAGTCCTCTGCAAGAGCGGTCGGCGCTCTTAACCGCTAGGCCATCTCTCCAGCCCCAGAAGCCTTTCTTTTTAAAGGCAGGATTTTACTGTAATAATCCGGAATGACTTGGGACTCATTATGTAGCCTACATGGCCTCAAACTCCAGACAGTTCTGCTTCAGCCTCCCTGAGTGCTGGGGTTATAGGTGTGAGACACCAATCTAAAGTAAAACTCTTTGCACTAATCCCCACAAAGCCTAGCTGGAATAGTGTTAAGTCCTTTTGCTCCTGGCGTCCTTGACTCCAAAGCTGTCTGTGGAATAGAGGAGGAAAAGGAGATTGTGAAAACTGTGGAAGAGAGTCTTGTTTTTCTTTTTTAACACAATTCTTTTTTTTCTTTTTCTTTTTTAACACAATTTTTTTTTACTTAGTATCATGTAGGTTACCCATTTAAATTGTATAATTAAAAAGTATTTGGTACAGTCAGCCTTCTGTATCCACAGCTGCTGCATCATTGGATATAATTAACCAGAGATGAGAAATAATTAGAAAAACAAACAGAAAACAAAGCCAGTCAACCAACCAACAAACCACCACTACCACCACCAATAATAAAATAAACCCAATTGCATTAGTCCCTAAACAATATAGTATGACAACTATTTATATGACATTTACATTATATTCAGAATTATGAGTAAGCTAGGTAGGATTTAAACTGAGTATATGGGAGGATGTGCTTTGGTTACATGTAAACATTACATAATTGCAAGTAAAAGACTTGAACCTCTTTGGATTGTAGTACTTTGGAGAGATATGTTTAGACCTGACCCTCCCCCACAAATACCATGGGATGATGACACATTCGCAGAGTTGCATAGTGTCACCACAATCTATTTCAGAACTTAATCTTCATCCTAAAAAGAAACCCCCCACCTTCCAGCCACTATTACCTAAGCTCCACACTAGCCCTAGGCTCCATAACTGGAAAGACAAGCTTTCTACTTCTATAGTGTTCTGGATACTGCATATCTGGGATCATGGAGTTAGTGGCCCTTTGTGCCTGGATTTTTTTTACTTAGTATCACAGTTTCAAGGTTTATCCATATTGTAGTTTGAACTGGCATTTCCTTTATTAGTGTTTAATATGTCAGTGTATGCGTGGATCATGTTTTATGTATCTGTTTATTGGTTGATGGATATTTGAGTGATTCCAGGGTTTTTTGCAGTGTTTTTATTTTTATTGAATTTTTGTTTTCCTACAATGTAATTTGACCACATTTAGATCCCTTTCTATATCTGCACCCCTTTATGCTCCCCCCAGATTTCTGTATTCTAATACACACACACACACACACACACACACACACACACAAACACACACACCTAGAGTGTCAGGTCTGTGTCCCCAAATGCCTTTTGGTGTGGGTTCATCCACTCTAGCCTGGTCAACCTAAGCATGAATATCACCCTTAAGGGGGACTGCATCTCTCCTTCCCAGCAGTGATCATGTTGGGATTTTTGTCTGGCTTTCATGGGACTTGTCCATGCTAATACCATTGTTGTGATTTCCTACGAGCTATCATCTGTTGGAAAATCTCTATTCCTTTGTTGTCACTCACCTCCTCTGGCTCTTAGAATCTTTCCACCCCTTCTTCCATAATGTTCCCTGAGCCAGCAGAGACAAAAGTTTGATATAAGTGTCCTTTTCAGGAATAAGCAGCCTATAGCTTCTATTCTCTGCACCTTGGTCAGTTGTGAGTCTCTGCATTAATCACCATCTGCTGCATATGGAAGCTTCTCTGGTGAGGGTTGAGAGATACCTTAATCTATGGGCAGAACAATAAGCATTAAAAAATCACTTTAATACTGCGTTTAGCAGAATAGCTGTCTTAAGCTTTCTCCCTTAGCCTGTGGACTGTCTAGCCTCAGGTTCCCAGACCTGATTGTTTTCCTGTTTGGGGCCATGATGAATTATCTTGCTGTGAACATTTGTGCATGAGTTTTTGACCTTGGTATAGGTTTTCATTTCTCTTGAGTATTTCATCTAGAGTAGACTTACCAGGTCTGAAAATATCTCTTACCCACTTTTTTTTTTTTTTTAAATATCCCTGTCTTTGTTTCTCCCTGATTTTGTGAAACTGGATGCCTGGGCTTCTGGTATAACTGATCATTAAGTTTACAGAAGAGGAGAATTTTGGATGGTAGCTGTTTTGTGACACCTTCATAGAAATCACATTGTTATATTATTGTATTTTCATGTTCAAAATCCATATAGCTATTTGGCTCTGAGATGATATTACCCTCCACCATCTTCCTCATTATTTTTATCAGATTTCTAAATTATAAAATTATAGATTATACATTATGCTAGATTGTTTTCATTGTAAACTAATGCAAGTGTCTTGAAAGAAAAACATGAATCTCACAGTATATGAATGCTGTAGTGTAAAATATTTCTTGCTTTATGATAGTTCACATCTGAAGTTTTCTTTCTTTTTTTTATTTTTTATTTATTTATTTATTTTTTTTTTATTTATTTCTGTATGTGTATGAATGTACTGTTTGCATGCAGGTCTGTGCACCCGTGTCGTGCAATGCCGCGGAGGTCAGAAGAGGGCGTTGGATTCTCCTGGAACTGGAGTTCTCCTGGAATTGGAGTTTCAGAACGTTCTCGGCCGCCATGTGGGTGCTGGGGATCGAACCTGGGTCCTCTGCAAGAGCGGTCGGCTCTCTTAACCGCTAGGCCATCTCTCCAGCCCTCTTCTTTTTCTTTTTTTTCTTTCTTGTCTTTTAGAGACAGGGTCTCCCTGTAGCTCTGGCTGTCCTGGAACTCACTTTGTAGGCCAGGCTGACCTTGAACCCACCTCCCTCTGCCTCCCAAGTGCTAGGATTAAGGGCATGCACCACCATGCCCAGTTTACATCTGAAGTTTTCTATCCCAGAACAACTACCATTTCCTGTGTGGACACCCAGAAAATAGTATCTGGTGTAACAGATATTAGTGTTATTGATTGTGTTCTTCTGTATTTTTTTTTTTTTTTTTTTTTTNTTTTTTTTTGTCTTTTCGAGACAAGGTCTCCCTGTAGCCCCAGCTGTCCTGGAACTCACTCTGTAGACCAGGCTGGCCTTGAACTCACAAAGATCTGCCTGCCTCTGCCTCCCGAGTGCTAGGATTAAAGGCGATTGTGCTCTTCTGTATGTTACATATGTGTCTAACATTTTGCCTTTTCCCTTCATGTGTAATTAACACATTTCTTCTTTTTCTGTTTGCTTTGGTGGTGAGGAAGCTCTGGGACCCATTTCCAGTTGTCAGAGGCCTTGAGCTCATTACAACTGACTGCTAATGGCCTGACTTTCTAGTTTAATTTTTTCTCTCCTTTTCTTAAATATTTGTTTTTAAAAAATAAATTTTAAGGTTTTGTTTTGTGTTTTTTAAGCTTAATTTAGAACAATTTTAGTGAATCGGAGAATTGAATAAATATGGTCTATAAAAGAGGCCTGTTGCGGGCCGGGCGTGGTGGCGCACGCCTTTAATCTTAGCACTTGGGAGGGAGAGGCAGGTGGATCTTTGTGAGTTCAAGGCCAGCCTGGTCTACAGAGGAGTTCCAGGACAGCTGGGGCTACAGGGAGACCCTGTCTCAAAAAGACAAAAAAAAAAAGGCCTTTTGCATGGATAGTGCTGGACATGGCTCTGTGTTTGTATGATTTTAGTATTTAGAACATCCATATATCAAAATCATACTTGCTTTTTTAATGTGTAGATAGTATTGAAACACTCCAAAGAGTAAATGTGGTTTCCTAACATGGAAAAACTTTTATTTTTTAATCTGAGAGCATTATTAAAAGATAATGCCCAATTCCATCCTTAGGATACAATCTTTTTTAGCTGTCATCCTTGTTGTAATCACACTGTTTTTTTTCCTTTGGTGCCATATTAAAATAGAAAAAAACATACATGTTTTTCCAATATTTTGGACTATGGTTTTTTGTTTTGAATGTGGTAAATGTTGATTTTGTTACTCTAGAGACTGCTTATCTCTAGACCCTAGATGCTTCCTTTATGCATGGATTCCCGGGTAGTAAATCACTAGAGTTCCTGTTTATCAGTGAAAGCAATCACTTGATAGGCCTGTCTTTGCTGCTGTCTGTAGACATTTTCAGTTGCACATCTGTTTTCTTCTTTAAAAAAACTGATTCATGGGGCTGAAGAGATAGCCTAGCGGTTGGGAGCGCTGACTGCTCTTGCAGAGGACCCAGGTTCAATCCCCAGCACCCACATGGTGGCTGAGAACCATCTTTGACTCCAGTTCCAGGGGAATCTGACACCCTCTTCTGATCTCCGCTGCACTGCACGACATGGGTGCACAGACCTGCATGCAGACAGTACATTCATACACATAAAGAATAAAAAATTAAAAAAATATTAAAAAAAAGACTGATTCATTTTTAGTTCATTTATGGGTGTTTGCCTATCTGTATATATGTGTACCACATGCATGCCTGGTACCTGTGGATGCCAGAACAGGGCATTGGATCCCCTGAAACTGGAGTTGCAATTGATTGTGAGGTAGTATATGTGTGCTGGGAATCCAACTTGGGTCCTCTGCAAAAATAGGAATTGTTCGTAATTACTAAGCCATTTCTCCAGCCTCAACAGCCATTTTCTGTTTTTTAATTTTTGGTGGATTTCATGCAATACATCCTAATCATATTTACTCCTCTCTTCCTCAACATCCATTTATCCGTTTTCTTTCTTTTTGTTTTTTTGAGACAGGGTCTCCCTGTCGCCTCACCTGGGAACTCATTCTGTAGACCAGGCTGGCCTTGAACTCAAAGAGATCTGCCTGCCTCTGCCTTCCAAGTGCTAGGATTAAAGGGGTGTGCCACAATGCCTGGCATTTCTTTCTTTTTCTTTCTTTTTTTTTTTAACAGAGTTTGGGCTTAGGTTTGAAACATCTGTTTAGGAACTTAGCCTATGATTGACTTTAGTTTATCAAAGTTACTTAATTGTGCTCTGGTTTGTAGGAAGCTTCTCTTTGTATGCTGAGCAGGGACCACGTGGCCCTGCTAAGGGGGATGGGGACACAGCACCTGCCTGCAGTTGCTGTGGGGAGCTGGCCCCTTGGCGCAGAGACCAGCAAGCGGTAACTCCAACTTAGGCTCTTAGCCTGCACCCACGAGACACGAGTTCCACTCTTGGCTGTGACTTCCCACCTGCCCAGAGCCGGGACAGGAATTTCACTCACACACCAGCTACCCAGGTTGGTGGTCCGCAAAGGGAACCTTTTTCCAGCCACTGGCCACCCGAATGAAATTCAGGCCTACTTTAGCCTGTATGCGTGCAATAATTAAGAAAAATATCGGCTAGGAACTCCATGATGATGTTAATTGGAATCAATTTACTGGTTGCCACCGCTTGCTTTTATAAACCAAATGACGTCAGTTCCCAGGACCAATCATGAGCCCCCCAACTCCGAGCCAGAGCCACCGCACACCTTGCTCCACCCAGCACCACGCACCTATGCCAAGGTGCTTGCTCCTCCCTGGGGTGGAGCCAGACTCTTGGCCATGTGGTGCTAGTTGAAAATCCAGCCCGCAATTCAAGATGGATTTCCCACACTGGTTACCATTAATATATTTTGGATGTGGCTGTGTACTTGATTTGTGTGTGTGCATGTGTGTGTGTGTGTGTGTGTGTGTGTGTATGTGTGTGTATGTGTGTGTATTTTAAAATATTTTATTTGGGCTGGGCGTGGTGGTGCATGCCTTTAATACCAGCACTCGGGAGGCAGAGGCAGGTGGATCTCTGTGAGTTCAAGGCCAGCCTGGTCTACAGAGTGAGCTCCAGGCCAGCTGGGAATAAAAGGGAGACCCTGTTTCAAAAATACCAAAAAAAATTTTTTATTTTATGTGTATGAGTGTATTGCTTGCATGCATGTTGTGCCGTGCCTGAAGAGGTCAGAAAAGGGCGTTGGATCCCCTAGAATTTTAGTTATAGAGAGTTCTTAGCCGCCATGTGGGTGCTGAAACCCAGGTTCTCTGCAAGCGCATCTAGTGCTCTTAACAACTAAGCCACCTCTTCAGCCCTGCTTTTTTTTTTTTTTTTTTTTTTTTTTTTTTTTTTTTTTTTTTTTTTTTTTTTTTTTTTTTTTTTTTTTTTTTATGATTGAATGCCATTGTATTAAGTTATAGCTTTTGATTGTGATCCTTATAGAAGGCAGTTGAGTGAACTGGCTGGTCTATTGTCAAGTGACATTAGTACTGGCTAAAAGAGCACAGGCTGAAATTGTTCTTATATTGTTAAGCCATGATCCATGCCATCAACTCTGTGTCTTATGAATCCACAAAAATACACTGTGTTGTAACATTCATTTGTTGTTTTCTTCATAGTAAGATGTCCCCACAGCCTTATTCCTCTTGCCCTGACACTCTGCTTTTCCATCAGTCCTCACGGTATTCGAATCTATCTGCTTCCAGCACAGTGATGCCACTGAGAACCTCATTCATAACCTGACTGATTTCCTCTTCATAGACCATTACTGTACTTCTCTGCCCTTTTACATCAGCAATATTCTCCTGTTATTTTCATCTCTGGGCTGGTCACATGCTCATTTTCTTGGTACACTTGGCCATTTCTTTCCTTTTGTGTCTGTTTACTTTCTTTCCTTTGCTCAAGACTTAACTGGTTTTCTAGATGTCAACATCTTTGCTTTTCACTTTCTACTTTCCTCCCTGGTTTCTGTAACTAATTGCTGATGACTCAAGCCTTTATCCCTCTCACTGCTCTAAATTCTGTCTAATGCTTACTGGACTATTGAGTTGGTGATTCCATGTATCCAAAGTAAGCCTCTCCCTGTATTCCCTTGTTTGGCTAATCTTGCCTAGCTACCCTACCCAGAAATTTTTGAATACACTGTTCTTTTTTCCCATATCCACACGCCCCAAGACCTGTGTCCTCTTTCCTTTTGCTTACTGCTTTACTCTCAGTGTTTCTTGAATCCTGAAGCCATATAAACAAGATGATGAATGCACTGTTGGGGCTGTCTGCCAGCTGTACTATCAGAGCTTCTATGGGGAAGATATAAGCATTAACTGGGCTTTGAGATATCAAAGCAAACTTTGTAGTGAAGAATGACTGCAGACAACCCTGAAGAGTGTGTTGGGCATAGGGGGATAAGGATTATTATATGCAGGCCTTGCTGGCTGTTCTAGGAGAGCCTCCTAGAACATCTCAGCATATAGCTGAGATGATTCAGAGGACATTAAGATTATAAAGCTAAAGCTAAGGAGATAGCTCAGTCTGTAAAGTGCTTGCTGGACAAGCATGAGACCCTGAGTTGAGCCCCCAGCAGTCATGTAAAGTCATGTATTATGGAGCATACTCATAATCCTATTACTTGGGAGGCAGAGACAAAATGATGCTTATGACTTGCTGGGTAGCCAGTGTAGTCTAACCATCAAGTCCTGCATCCCAGTCTTTAAAAAATATGGTGGCTGGCTCCTGAGGAACAGTCCCCCAAGCTTGACCTCTGGATTCCACATACACATGTACACACATGTACTTGAACCCACACATGTGTACCTTCACATATGTGAACATACAGGCATGCACATACATTCACACACAGAGAAATGAAAGATTTGAAGATATGGCTTATTAAACAAAGTATTTAAGGCTTAAATAGAGAGAAAGATGTCATGGTCATTTTCCTTTGAAAATGTGCATTTGTCCTGTGATAGAAGAACCTAAGATATATCACAGACACAGTATGTTTTCTACCTTAATGTAAAGAAGAGATTTCCAATCTGCTATATCAAAAAGTGGTTACCTATTGTGTCGGATGTTAATGTAAGAACTGGAATACACACACACACACACACACACACACACACACACACACACACACTGGTCTTTTTTTGAGACAGGGTCTCCTTGTAGCCCTAGCTGTCCTGGAAATCATTATGTAGACCAGGCTGGCCTTGAACTCAAAAAGATCTACCTGCCTCTGCCTCTCAAGTGCTGGGATTAAAGGCATGTGCCGCCACACTTGGCTGGAATATATTTTTAAGTACATTGTAGGTGGTACTGAATATATATAAAAAAAAAAAAATATAGATATATATATATAATCTATCTATATATATAAAATAGATGAGAATGCCACATATTCCAATATTCCATCTCATCCGTGATACAGTAAGAGTTTCCCTTGGTATCATAGGAAAGAATGTCACAATTTTGTTGCTTTAAAATGGGAAAGTATTTATGAGGCTCTACAACTTACATTCACTGTCCAAACTGGCTTTCTGTGTATTTCAACAGTCACCATATAATATATGCATTTCTTTAAGAATATTAGCTTATGGCTTTTTGAGAAATTGCCACAGAAAACATATTGTAATATTCCAAATCTTACAAATTCTAGGCAGGGATGTATATAGTCAGTTTATATTTATTTGTTCAGAATCCAATCTCATGAAAATTATTATATAAATACTTATTTTCACAGCTGTTATTATTTGGGGTTTATATGAAAGCCTGCCAACATGGTCCTAATATTTATTTTATAGATCAAAATATTTTGAAAAGAATCGCTTCTTAACTGTGATCTCCGTTGTTTTTAAAAGCCCTAGTATACTTGTTATTTGTAGTTATTGCAGCTGAAATAGTTTCTATTGCTGATCTTCCCCCCATTTTAACTAAAAATCAGGTGTAATTGAACAAAGAATAAACATATCATATTAATTATTAAATAAAGAATAATTAGAGCTTTGGGGTTAAGATTGGGAAAGTTCAATTAATAAAATAAAGCTGCATTAGGTGTTATTTGAAGAGTCAGGATGCTAGCTCATTCTCACCAGTGATAACAAGCTATTATTCAAATTATTCCTTAACTCTGCAGTAATCATGAATTCTGGATATCATGCTTATATTAAATAATAGCAAGCTATTTTAAGATCCTAAATTTGTCACAAACTTTCAGTGAAATCAGTTGAGGCAGGTATTAAGGAGAAACACTGGAGACATGAATATTTCCATGAATAAGGCAATTAATTTGTGATTGGTCGATGTTATGCTTTTATGTTTACTGAAATCTTATTGCTGAGGAATCTTGACACAGGCAGTGCAGGTGTTTACATGAATATAAAGTTAACATCTATATTTAGCTCTAATTAAATCTGTTATGGTATGGAAAACTTGTTTGCTTCTGACTGAGACTTATTTCAAGTTAATGATATCTCAAACAAGATGTAGTTAGTATGTTCTTTAAAAATAAAAGAATAGAAAGAAAAACGTGATGATTTTATTTTCTCAGTTACTGTCTGTGTATTGGTTAACCAATTTGACTTAGGTTACAAAGCTGTGAAAGGGGCTGGATATGTAGCTCAGTGGTAGATGAAGTTTACAGTATACATGAGGGTGATCCCTGGCACCTAGGCTAGCCCCACATTTGAGATCCTTCTGTCTCAGCTTCCCAAGTAATGTGATGATGGGTGTGTGCTGTCATGCTGGGCTTGATCTTTTCTCCTTCTATTTTTCCTTTGAATTTATGCTGCTTGTAAGAACACCCTGAATTGTGATTCAGGAAATGTTTGGGGTGTAGATTTAATATTATATAGTGCAGATCCACAGAGAGTACACTCACTGTATCAAGTCTCAGGGTTTTTTTCCCCCCTTAGTTGTCTTAGTTATTTAGATCTTCCTCCCAGCAGTTTCCTTTTAACTTCTGGCTAATCTGACATTTTTCTCTTCTTTGGAAATCTTTTGTTCTATCCTTAATTACAAAGGCTAAGTGGATATATTTTGAGGGAGTTTGAAGGGCTGTTTCTTAATTGCCGAGGTATGTGTTTGCTTTCCTCCCTCTCAAATAGTCTGCACTGCATGTGGCTTCTTTCCAACTTTTCATGCTGTGACAACAAAGTGTGCCAAGAGGTTAGATGTCCAAATCTGCCCACTCCTTCACTCTCCCAAAAGCCTCTACAACCTCCCATTTTCTTATCCTTTTAGCCAGGAAAAAATACAAAACAAAAATATTTTTTACTTCATATGGAAATGTTTTAACTTGAAACCCAATTTAATACTTTGCCCTCTTTGTTTTTTTGTTTTGTTTTGTTTTGCTTTTGGTCTTTTTGAGACAGGGTCTCCCTGGAACTCTGGCTGTCCTGGAACTTGCTATGTAGACCAAGCTGGCCTTGAACTCACAGAGATTCGCCTGCCTCTGCCTCTGCCTCTGCCTCCCAAGTGCTAGGATTAAAGGCGTGCACCACCACACCTGGCTCTTTTTTTTTTTTTTTTTTTTTTTTTGTCCTCTTTTTCTGGGGTTTCAAAAACACCCTTCGAAATTTTCTTTGGTGTCTCTCAGAACCTAGAACTCTTGTGTTTTGTTTCCCCTTCCACCCAACCTGATTGTGTTGTTTCATGAAAAAGAGTAGTATATTGTGCTAGAAAATTGTTTGATTCATGGAAGTCAAATGAAAACATAAAAGGAGCCGTAGAGCTGGATGCAGTGACACAGACTTGCTTTCCTCAGGGGACTGAGACAGGAGCATGGCAGGCTAGAAACTATCCTGGGCATGTGATGAATCCGTCTTAAAGGAAGGAACAGCAGCAAAAATTACCACATAGTCATGGGGTCTTGTTTCTGTGAGAATATGATGAAATGATGGAGTCTAGAAAGTGAAATGTGAATTTCACCATTTTAGGATTTATGAAAGAAGTGGAGGGGGATTTAAAAATGAAAGTGTAGATTTTGCTTTACCAGAAAGGATCGAAAAGTAATGCATTTTTTGAAGCAATATATTGTCAAGGCGACTATAGATTACTCAAGTTCAAAACTTAGAATACTGCTTATGAGAAAAGAAGAAGGGAATGCGTTTAATTTCTCCGGTGGAAGAGTAGTTTGCACTGGATCATTTCTGCAGAAATATGTAGCTCTCCATTTATTTTATTAATAATTTCATCTTGTTATAATTTTGTGTTAATCTTGCTGAGGTAGTTTGAGCTTGTAGTGAAGACTGTATGTAGTCTGACATTCTTCTGCACATATCCATAATGTTGAAAATCATGTTTTCCATTTATAATTAAGTCTGTGTCATTTTCCTCTGTATGTATTTGTAGTTTAGCCCATTGTTTTCATCTTCCTAAAAAGGGTAACATCAATGTTGTATCACATGTGTGACTCTATTTGTATTTGTAAAACAGAGAAATAATGTGCATAAGGCATGGATTCACAATTGCAAAACAAGTGTAGACTTGTTTGGAAAAGCAGGTTAGGAAAAGCTAAATTTTGTAACTATATATAAAACTCAATGCTTATAAAACCTCTTGATTCTTTTTATGCCATTTTAATATGAGTTCTAGGGGCTGGAGAGATGGCTCAGTGGTTAAGAGCAGTGGCTACTCTTGCAGAGGACTGGAGTTGGGTTCTCAGCACACACATGGCAGCTAACAACTGTTTGTCACTCCAGTTCCAGGGGATCTGATGCCCTCTTCTGACCTCTTTGGGCATTGCGTGTCATGGGTGCACATGCAGGCAATACTTATACACATAAAATAAAAATAAATAAAATGAGTTATAAAATTCATATTGAAAAAGTTTCTTGGACTAGTTCAAATGGCTCTTGTTTGTTGGTCATGTGTAGTTGGAAATTCACAGTATCTCACCCATAGGTTCAAAACTTTTCTAAACTGTATTAGTCTTTTAGGTATAATATAACCTGGTTTTTGAAATACATGATCTTTTACTTGACTGGCTAATCATTTAAAAATAAATTATAGCATATTATTTAGTTTTTTAAAATTGCTGATAGTCCTATCATAATCCAGAAAAGCTGAATAGGAAGCTGGAATTGTGGCAGCTGTGAAATGTAACTTATGTTTAATTATTCATTCATGGAGGCCAGATTGATACTGTTTTCTTAGCAGTGTTTAATTATAGTTTTCATTCTGTTTCACTTTAAAAAATAACTATATTTTATAATTCGTAGCTTACCAGAGAAGTCAGACTTTATCTCTACTTCATTAAGTAGTGATAATGAATTTAAATCCACTTGACATAGAATTTCCTAAAGCTCTGAGAAAATATCCATGTCAGTGATTTAATTGGATTCCTGTTACTAAGTAATTTTTATTTTTGACAGTACTATGAAGAATTAGTTTTGTCAGTCCCAATTACAGTACATAATTTTATATATTTCCTACAATAGAATTATATTTTGGAAAAATATAGTTCTACATCTTACATATGACTTAGTTATAAATTACTTTGTCTTTGGATTTAATGGCTTCAAAGTCCACTTATTCTTACTGTGTTGGATAGCTTTAGTGTCAACTTGACACATCTGGGTTCAGGGAATCTCAGTTGAGGAATTAGCTCCATTGGACTGGCCTGTGGCCACGTCTGTGGAGTATTGTCTTGATTGTTGAGCAGTGTGGGAGGGCCCAGCCCACTATGTGTAGTGCCACCACTGGGCAGGTTGTTTTATACAGTATAAGAAAGCAGGCTGGGCATGGGCTAGGGGAGTAAGCCAATAAGCAGCATTCTTCCATGGCCTGTGCTTCAGCTCCTGCCTCCAGGTTCCTGCCCTGAGTTCCTACCTTGGGCTCCCTCAGTGATGAACTGTGACCCAGGAGATGTTAGTCAAATAAACTCTTTCCTCCCCAAGTTGGTATTGGTCAGAGTATTTTGTCTTAGCAATTGAAGAGAAACTAGAACACTAACTAATATAATTTGTGTATGTGTGTGTGTATATGTGTGCACTTCTGCTGCAGTGTGTGTGGAGGTCAGAGGGCCTATTCTTTGCTTCCTCCATGACATAGGGATTGAACTCAGGTCATCAGGGTTGTATAACAAGCGCGTATACCCATTTAGCAGTCTCTCTAGCCCCTATTTCTCTCTTGTGCATTAGTTTTCAATTTGAAAAGAATAAAGAAAATATAAACATTTAGGTAAATAATAGAAACATTGTCCAGGTTGTCAAATGGTGTTTGGCAAGGGCTAGTTTAGATACCTGGGCCCAGCATTCCTCCTCAAACAAACAAGCAATAAAAGGCAGGAGAGAAAGCTGTGTTGATGATGTGAATATTATCCCTGGCTCTGGCAGAATAGGAATCCAGAATGAGTTGCCTATGAGGGACTAGAAAAGAAGAGAAAACATCTCTTTAAAAAAATGTATGTCAAAATGGCATTTAATGGTCCATCACATTGAACCAACACTTCTTTATTGACGGCTTTATGCAGCCCATGCTCCACGGGTACATTTTTCTCATTTTCAGAACTTGAAAACCCTCTGTTTATCTCTAGTATGGGTCACTAAACAGAGTCTGTTTTACCTGATTAAATACACTGTAATGAGGCCTACATATATTCTTTACCTGCTACTTACGAGCATGTCAGACATTTGCCCATTCTACAAGATTAAGGAAATTAGTGGTTTTGTCACCCAAAGCTTGAAAAGTTGTTTTAGCACCTTTTCAACCTTTGTATGATATATTTGTTCAACAACAGGCCCACATTTCTTGTTTCTAAGTCCAGGAGAGTTAAAGCATGATTTAATTTTAAGTACTTAAAATTAAAATTAATTTCCTTCCCTTCCCATTTCTCAGGCCGCTGAAATGTTACAGGGTTCCTCTGTGGCTCTCTGCTATTTGAGCAGAGCAACAACTGATTAGACTCATAACACAGCATAATGGCCATTCTTCCATTTTTACAGTTTTTAAAGGGATATTTTTACAAGAAGCTATTCCAAAAGATACAACATATTGACCAAATATAAGATCCATGCTCTCCTTTTAGCCTTTTTCCCCTTTACCATCCCAGTTCTCCTTTATTCTCTGTTATGATAAGAATCCAGAAATGGTATGTTTTCCCAAGAAAACTTCTCATGCATAAAATTTCAAACTAAGAAAACAGATATATGAGAGCGCAGCTTATATTTGACAAAAGATCTACTACATCACAAAGAATTCCCTGAAGATTACTTTAAATAGATAATTCCTTTAGTGTTGCGAGTCAAATCAAAGAATGTTCAACATTTTAGAGGTGTTTAAAAACAGGTACACCTGTGCCTAATATTTATTTGTAAATATTTGTCACATGTGAGCTCCAGTGCAGTGGGTAAGTGATATAGACTTGTGAATTACTCATGTACCAGCATTAGAGAACCTAGGTAAGGTGGCAGTGTCTATCCTTGTATGGTTTTTTGGACCAGCCAGGCTCTCTTCTCTTTTCTTCTTCCTGCTCAGAGAGCAGAGGCTGGGAAGGAAATCTAAATTTCATTCTAAGAAACACTGAAATGAAGGAGAAACTATTGGGGAATTTTGATCTTTTTTTCTTTTATTCTAGTTCTTAGTAACATTAGAGTTGAGGTCATATATTACTTGTCAATCGGATAGGGTTGTGATTGATCTTATTTTATGTTTGAGACAAGTTCTTATTAGATAACTCAGATTGGCCTTAACCTTAAGATCCTCCTGACTCAGCCTCCCTTGTGTTGAGATTATAGGTATGTGCCATCATGTCCAACTTAAAAGGTTTTGAGTAAATTGATATATTTAACTGAATCCTTAAAACCTGTGGAATTGATTATGGTCATTTCTGTGACTTGTAAATCTACTCGTTTGTTTTTTACAAAAATGTGGAATGAATCATTTTTCATGTACTTTCTTGGCTCTTGATGTAAGCACCTGCAAAGGAATACTTTCATGTTGTCATATCTGTACCATATAATTTATGCATTAAAAAGGGTGGTATATATTACAATTGTTAAAATTTCCCAAACCATATTGTTTAAGCATCTATTGCAATAAGCACTTACTGTGTGCCAAGTGTTGGACTAATAATTCTCCTCTGTTATTCCACTTCATCTCAACACAGTGCTCCACAGCCTGGGGTATTATTAGAATACTTCTTTGTAGGTAAATGATTGGAGCAGACACGGGTTTTATCCTGTGCAAGGCCATATGTAGGGAGTTGACTTGAGACTGACTATGTAGGGATCAACTTCTCTTTGTTGGTACCCCTCCCCAGGACCCCAGATTCTCCCTTCAGTAATACAATATTCCCACCTTCGTTCATGTCAGTGAAAAGATTCTACTCATTATTTTTCAGTTATATAGTTCAAGTTTACCCTAGTGATCCAGTCTTTATTTGTCCAAAAATTTGCCAGGATCCCAAGGGAGAGAACTCAGGAGAAAAACACGTACAAGTTTGACATAAGCTTTCTCTCTCTCTCTCTCTCTCTCTCTCTCTCTCTCTCTCTCTCTCGTTTTTGATCTTAAAATTAACTTTGGAGTATTTACTCAACTGTCCCTGAAAATATAAATCTTCTACCTCATTTCACAAGAGGGCAGCACTTTCTTTTAAAATTTAAAGTATGACTTTGAAAATGCAGTCAAATTAGGTTTTTCTGACCTGAAGTGAAGCTTGAATGGTTTCTTTGGGAAAATGTGTAAAATGAGTGAAAATCTTAGGGTGTCTTGAGATCCCTCTTGAAAATGCAAAGCGCACCTCTAGAATTTTAGATTAATTATTTTGGTAACCTCATGAATGTTTGAGTCAACCAAAATCATAACTTTGTCTTTGATGAGTCACATGGGTGTGTAATTTTAATATTCTAATTGTATTACTTTTGCCAAGTATAATTGATTTAATATTCTACAGCTCACTTGAGGGACAAAGTATTACAATGTTTTTCTTCTCTCATCAAGGAAAGCCCTATTGGGGTTAAAGTTTAAAGCAGATAAAGAGAACAATATGGAAACCAAGCCAGGCTCCATGTAAAGTGCAGGACACATAATGATCTGCTCCAATAGGTAGCTGTGCACATAAAGTTAAAGAGCAAAGCTTTGTGTAGAGGATGGAAATTAAATCAGACCTCAGTGGCTGATAAACTTTAAATAGACTGAAGGCACTGGGAAGGATTATTTAAGAGACTATAACCCAGCAGGGCATGATGGTGCACACCTTTAATCCCAGCACTTGGGATGGAGGCAGAGGCAGGTGGATCTCTGTAAGCTTAAGGCCAGCCTGGTCTACATAGTGAGTTCCAGGCCAGCTGGGGTTAAAGGGAAATCCTGTCTCAAAAAGAACCCCCTTCCCCCCAAAAAAAAGACTATAACCCTACCAACAGAAAAAGGGTACAACATATATTAAGGAAAGTTGTAAGAACTGTACTATTGAGAATGCTGTGAGGAAACAGTGGCTGGGCTGTATTTCCAGGCTATACTCTGGTACCCTAAAACTAAGTTTAATGCTGCATTTCCCCCCTTATTTTTCATAATGCTAGAGATCCTTGGACATGGCAAGGAAACACTCTGCCACTAAGTGTATCCCAGCCCAAGTTATACTTTCTAATTCCAGAGCCACTAGCCATGTGCATCTATCTAACATTTAAATTTAAATTAAGCAAAACCAAAATTTTGTTTTTTAATTACAGTAGCCATCCAAGTAATTAATAGTTATAGTATGTGTTTTAGGAATATACATGTGTAGAATATTTCCATATCAGAAGAAATCCTGTTGGGCAGTATAGTGTTCAATTTAAATAATTTAGGGTTGGGATATGGAGAATTGTTAGAAATGGAGGGGTTGATATGATACTACAAAGAAAGTGAATTTTAAAGCCATTAACAAGAGACAACCTCTTCTTTCTATTATTATTGTTATTGTTATTATGTTAAATAATTTTTCAAGACTAAATACAGTTTGCCAGTGTATTGCATTTTGCATGTTTTAAAAAATGGTTAATTTACTTTGCAATTTATTTAGTCACTCACATCTTACTTTCATAATCAAGGAAGTAGAGGACGAAGGGAAATAAGGTAGTGCTTGAAGAGAATTCAGTTTATGTTCTCCTGCCAGTTGGATACAGAAAATAATTCGAGGCTAGAAATTGGGACAGGAAGGATGGTATGAGGGGTCCTGTTAGGAGTAGGAGAGAACTAAGGGGACAATGTTTTAAAAACTTGGGGTATTTTGACATTTAACTAAGTGATAATGTACATATACTTTTTGATTACCTCAAGATATTTTCAAGCTTCAGAATTTATTTTTAGCTTTTATATTGACATTGATTTAGTAATTCAATAAGTTCCTTGGTTGTCTGGTATGTGTGAGAGACTGTTAGAATCTCTGCAGCTACATCTCCATTGCTATTTTAGGAATGGCTTCACTGATGTCATAAATATTTTGTTACTTAATATTGTTTTGTTAATAATTTGTAATCAGCAGTATATTTTTATGCAATCTGTGCTTATTTTTAGAAATTTGTTTCTAATAATAGCCAGTCTTAACAAGTTATAAACATTGTGATAAAAATATGTAGAGCAATTAAAAATGCCATATCTTCTCAATGCTATAATAATGTATTTTCGGAGTTTTTATTAATATCTCAAAAATCAGTCCTAGAGAGATGGCTCACCAGTTAGGAGCACTAGCTGCTCTTGTAGAGGACCCAGCTTTATTTCCCAGCACCCACAGAGCAGCTAACAGCCCTTTGTAACTCCAGTTCTAAGAGATCCAATGCCCTCTTCTGGCCTCCCTGGGCATTGTACACATGGGTGCACTTACAAACATGCAGGCAAAACCACTCATATACATAAAACTTCCTGTACAGCCACTCCTGGTGTTTTATGTAATCGTAGAAAAGTCTTTGTCATCTTGTAATTTAATCTATTCAGCTCTTAATAAATTTTTGTTGTCACCTATGAGCAGACATATAGTGCCCAGTGAGTGACTTTCTTGATACAGGAACATTTTACACAGAAAACTCAAGGTTCAGACAAGGGTTCCAGGGTTGTGAAGTGTCTGCTGATATGAAGTGACAGAACAGGTCGTATGATTTAATATTGTGTTTTCTGATTGATCTTGTGATTGATCTCAGGGTGGAGGTGAATAGCACATAGGAGTAATCCAGTTAGATGTAACTTTACTTGTTACTTTTTCATAATTACTAAGTTTTCTGTGTTGTTCTTTAGAGGATCCTAGTAGAGAGAACTAAAATTTGTAATGAGAAAGCTGTCTCCCAAGCACTAATGTTCTTCCTGATGAGAGCAGGAGGAAGAAGTTGTCTAGACAGTTTAGGGTAAAGTCCCCCAAAGGATTCTTGTTGGGTGTCCTCTAAAGGGGTCTTCCTAGCATGAAAGAGATCAGAGCTCAGAGCTCAGAGCTGACAGCTGCCTCTACCATGTCAAAGCCCCAGAGCCTCAGGGGCTTCCAGGCCTGGGAGGGTGGAGTGAGGGGAGGGGTGGGACTCTCCTCCCCCCTCCCTCTCCCTCTTTCACTGTTGCTTTCCCTAGATCTTTCAGTTTTTTAAAAAAATGTACTTAGGTGTGGTGGCACAGGCCTTTAATCCTAGTACTCTGAAGGCAGAGGCAGGTAGATCTCTGTGAGTTCAAGGCTAGCCTGGTCTACATAGTGAGTTCCAGGCCAACTGGGACTAAAGGGAGACCCTGTCTCAAAAAGACAAAAAAAAAAAAAAAGCACTTATGTAGAGAATAAGAAATGTGAATCTTTTTATTTTATAATCCTGGGCCAGCTAGATACTGGGAGCTTTTTGACTTTTTAACTTTTTTCAGTGGCCATCTTTTGGTTATCAATGTATCTAGAATTATGTAAATAAGATTAAGTTTCTCTTCTGGAAAAAAAGAAAAAAGAGAACTCAAAAGAAAAATGACCAGTTTCTCACTTGAGAGTTGGATCTGCCGGAAAATTTGTCCCTACTTGAGGCTAGAGATGCCAGAGCTATCTAATACAAAGATGTCTCTGGTTCCACCATAGCTAGAGGCTGGGGATGCCTTTAAGGAGGGGGATTTTGGTGCGTGGATATTCCTGTATCATTACCACTGTGAGTTACCATCTTGAGTATGCAGAGCCTGTGGTGTTCACTGCAAGGTAATGTAGAGTACATACATCATAGCTCAGGAGGGTCAGCTGATGGCTTTGGGAGAGGGACTAGTTGGAGGAAATGAGGGAACTGCAGTCAAAGAAATGAATATTTTTCACTATATTTGGTAACCATATTTACATTATCTTTAACTTTCTGGTTTATTTCAGATTTTTCATTATTATATAGTTTTGTAGCATCCTTAACATGTGTTGAATCTACTAATGAATGACAGGCTTTATGAATGCCTACTTGGTTTTTGCATATTACAAGATGGGTGCTATAATTTTGGTAAAAGTTAAAATTAAAACATGACATCAAATCCATTTTACAATTCTCTAGTCAATTATTATTATTGTTTTGTCTTTTTTTTGAGACAGGGTCTCTCTGTAGCCCCAGCTGTCCTGGAACTCACTCTGTAGACTAGGCTGGCCTTTGAACTCACAAAGATCCACCTGCCTCTGCCTCCTGAGTGCTAGGATTAAAGTCGTGCGCCACCACACCCACTGATGGTTCACACCTTTAATCCCAGCACTTGGGATGGAGGCAGAGGCGCCACCATGCCTGGCTCTCGTCAATTATTAAGTCACCCCAAAGCAGTAGTTCAAAAATGTTCCATGCAGTAGCAACCATCAGTGCACGAGTATTTGTTTAGTTTTCCAAAAGTATGATTTTAGTTCAAAGAGATGAATAGTAGATTTAATGTAGTACTTTAAAGGGTTTTTTTTATAAAAAAAATTTTTTTTTACTTTATAACCATTCCTTATTTTAATTTTAAACTTAAAACACCATCCTAATCAAATTCTGGAATAAATTGTGTTCCAAATTCCTGGCTGTGGTAATTTCTTAGGCAGAGATGACAAAGTGTATCACACTGTCTGGCCTCAAACCTGCTGTGTGTGTCTTGGCACACTCTTGCTTTTTTCTTGCGTCTTCAAGGTGCATCAAGCACCTCTTCTCCTGACAAGACAAACAGGGCCCAAGATAGTTCCTTTTTTACTACTATAACTTTGATCCTAAATGACACTGCTGTTATTAGGTAACCTGTCTTTAGGGCTGATAGACTGTGGCTCTTTCTCCTCTGCAGACCTGGTGGGAGAGGGCACTGAACCCCACTGGAGAGATGAAGTGATGCTTCAGTGGGCACATAAGCCCCCCTACCCCAATTTTATTCCTTACAGTATCTCAGTATCAGATGACAATAGGTGGACTGGTTTCTTTGAAAAGAGAGCAGCTAGAATGATCTAGTGCCTATTTAGACACAGTTATTATTTAAATAAGCAGGAGTTGCTGGTTATAGAGTAACTTATGAGAACAAAAAAGCTTTGTCCTGGTATCCTTTAGAAAAGTTTGCCATTGACAAGCCCTGTGCTGCTGAGGCCTGTTTTTATTGAGGGCTGATTTGCTAGAATGGTAGACCATCTGGCACTTCAAAACTTCTGAAACTTTCAGAGACAAAAATGATTGTCTGTGGTGGCATTAACTTTCAAATATAATGATGCTGCCATGTGTGGGCTATTCTCTACCTAAAAATCATGATTATTTTGCTTGACAACTTTCTACTAGACTTTATTTTGTATAAAAAATACTTCAAGCAGGGAGACCCTGTCTCAAAAAGACAAAAAAATATATTTCATGCTATGGTAAAAATTTCCATAATTTTCTATTTTAGTAGAAGAGACTTGAAAGAAGTCTATGCTAAATATACTAGATACTTATCTCCTACGAGTCTTTCTCTAAAATAAATCCATTATTGCCATCTTCTTGTAGATATTTCCAGAGTGTTCTCCATAGATCTTTCTCAATACCTTGTAGATTATTCCTACATGTAACTACAACTGTTTCTTATTTTGCTATACATATATATCTGTTCTATATCTATCTATCATGTGTGTATTAGATATTTATTTGTTCTGTTCGTGCATCTTTCTTTTTCCATAGTGACATAACATTATATTTATGAGAATCTGTCTTTTTTTTCACATTCTCTGTGGATGGAAATTTAGATTGTTTTCATCTTTCTGCAGTTTCAAATAGGGCTTATTGAGCATTCTCATGCACAGTTTTATGAATTCCTGTGGATAGAATTTCTGTGTCAAAGGTTATAAGCATTTTAAATTATCCCCTATCCTCGGATTTGGTAGATTCTTATAATCTTCAGGAAATGTAATGGATTAGCCTAATTCTACCAAGTATAGGAATTCTTTGTCCTGTAATTAACCTCTGATTTTCTTATGAGCGGCATTGTGCATGGTCTAGGTTCAATGCCTATAAAGAACTGTAGTAGATACTTTGGGGGAAGAAACAAAGACATAATGTATATAGTTCAATGTCCAGAGCACACAGAGTTAGGTGAGGTTAAAAACCCATGTAAATTGGAGAGTGGGTAAAGAGAAAGAGATATTAAAACAAAAAGACAACCATTGTCTATGCCTTGTGGGGGGGTGGGGGGGGACCATACTTACGCTTCACATGATAAGTGTGCAGAGTGGATACAGGTGTAATTAGTGAAGGCTAAGCTTGATTAGGAAGGCGAAGTGTGTTGTGACTTCACTGAGTTTTGAGTAGGATATTAAGCAGGAAGATGTCAGGAACACAGGGGAGAATAAGCAGTCTGTCAGCTATGATTCTATCAGCCTGAGAGAGTCAGATCAACCCTCTGCTTGGTATTGTACATGGAAGTTGAGCTGGTCTCCTGGGGTTAGTTTGACCTTTTCCTGTGTTCACTGAATGTTCAGTTCCTTCAATACATATTCAGATTACAGGAACAATGCTCTTCTAGAATGAGTACCTGTTTTTGTTTATAAGTGAAAATACTACTTGTCATTTCTGACATTTTCATTGCTATTAGTAAAATTTTTATTTTAATTTTGCCTTTTATTTCCTGATCTGGGTAGCCCTGGAAAGTTGGCAAAACCTTTAGGAAATCTTTTCGGAACCTTCTTTCCAGAGCCCCATGTCATATGGCTGGGGGGATGTCCTCTCAGGTTGCTGTGCTGTCAGTAGACATCTGGCATTCTGAGGCTTGGTCACCTAACATTATCTCATTCTTGCTAGGTGCTGGAGAGTTTTTAGGAAGGATATAGTTTGGAGAGATTAACATGTCTTGGCATGATTTTTAGACACCTAATAAAGTGCTTTCTGAATCCTTAACCATTTAGAAGGTTGTAGAAGGCTGACCCCTGCACCTGGCTGGCTTATTCAGAAGCAGATCAGCTGGTGTGTCTACCCTGAAACTCTTCCCCACCCACCCACCCACCCACCCACCCACTCACTCACTCTCTCTCCTTCTCTCCCACTCTCCTGAGAAAGAAAAAGCTCTTTGTGCCTTTTAACATGCCTGTTAAAATCCTCTGGCTATGCACTATGGAAATATATAAAGTATTGAATCTTTTTCGTATGAATCATTTTTTTAAAAATTTCCTAACTACCACCCATATCATTATCAAAATAGATGGCATTTATTAAAAGGTGAACATTAGAAAGTAGTATCTTGTGTACTAAGCATATTGCCTAAACTTCCTGGGATGAAAGGAGACTTACCCTTCCCTTTCATCAGGGGCCTCAGGCCTCGATTGCCAGGTTGAACTTTCCGCCCTTTAGGGCTGTATATTACCTTAAATGGCTTGCAGCTGACAGACTGCACTGCTGGCCCATGTGAACTGGAACACTGTAATTGATGTATTAGCCTCTCCTAATGGAACCACAGTGGTAGGAACAATGAGGAGGAATCTCCCATCATGCTTAGGGGCTTGAAGCTGTTTTATTTTTGAGTTCTGACCCCAAAGTTAGAAGAGTTATGAAGAGAAGAAATGCAGATATATTTTTTTCCACAAGGAATCAACTGAATCTTTCCTTGAGTCAGAGTGGACTCATAATAAGTAAATTATTCTACCCATGCCTGAATATTGATAACCAGTGAGCAGGCCACCATGTATCAATTTGTTTGTGTTCACCTCTTGACCCCAGTATGCTTTGCTTTACAGGCTACTGAGAAGTCTGTCTTGTCGTCACAGGCTATTGAGAAGTCTGTTTTGTCGTTGTCGACTTCTTCTTCTTCTTCTTCTTCTTCTTCTTCTTCTTCTTCTTCTTCTTCTTCTTCTTCTTCTTCTTTTATTGACACATACAAAGAGAAATCTGTTAGATTTTATACAGAAAATATACTTTAGAGTTTTAAAAATGTGGATTTTGTATTTAGGAGGAAGCATGGCTTGAGGTTCATGGTAGAAGAGGTCATTTGTTTTCCAAGAAAGCAGTTTGCTACTTTTCCTTATGTTTCTATGAAACAGAGTTAAGTGTGAAATGTTTTTTTAATTAGCTTTTAGAAGTTCTAAGAGGCCTAACATGTCTTCATTTCCTCATTGGTATGTGGTTTTAATTAGGTCATTTAGATTTGGATTTTCTTGGCTCCACTGGTTGAGTTTTCAGGTGTTTCTTCGTGGTTCTAGAACCTGCTCTTTCTCATTGAACTTTGTGGTTATGTTTTGAAAAATAGCTTATTTCGCTAGAGATTGCTGGTTTATTCAGTGTTGATCTGTTTAGAGATTGGTAGTGTCGAATGTGTTCCCATCCTTGGGGACTAGTGAACAATTTATTTGCACACTAGTTTAAACTGAGAAAATGTCAACTACTTCAAATGTCATCATCCAATTTGTTGTCTCTCTGGTGGCTTTTTACTTTCACTGGAGGCTTCCACAGTAATTATAGGATTATAGAACATTATGTATCAAAGAAATGCTTGGTTAATAAAAAAAAAGGGTATACATTACCAAGATGGTAGATTGTATACTGAATTTAAACTGATAAAATTTCATTACTTATATATAGGAAACACAAGTTCACAGTAAAAATGTGCTCATTTTTAATCTAAAAGCAATCCACATGGATATTTTACCAAAGTGGAATTATATGCTGGAGAGGTAGCTGGTTGTACACCATGTATAAAGGCCTGGATTTGAGCCCTAGTATCAAATAAATGAGCAACATAACATTTTTAGGCTTAGTGAGAATATAGTACATAATTAAAAGTTATTAAGAATTTAAAGATTGGGACTAAAGAAATTGTTCAGGGATCAGCAGTACATACTAATTTTCCAGAGAACCTTAGTTCTTTTCCCAGCACCCAAATCTGGCAACAGCCTCTGGAGGACCCATCACCATCTTCTGGCCTCTGAGGGCTTTTGAACTCACATGCAAATACCCACAGTCATAGTTAAAAATAAAACAACATAGAGATTTCTTTTGGATGATTCCATATTTTTTCAAGCAATCCATTTTGAAATGATCTCTGCCTTGCATGGTTCTTATTTCTTATTTATTTATTTATTTACTTTATTTATGTCTTTTTGAGACAGGGTCTCCATTTAGTCCCAGCTGGCCTGGAGCTCACTATGTAGACCAGGCTGGCCTTGAATTTACAGAGATCCACCTGCCTCTGCCTCCCAAGTGCTGGGATTAAAAGCGTGTGCCACCATGCCCCACTTATTTATTTATTTTTAACTAAACAGGCTGTCATAGTAGCTAGGTTTCCCCACATCTTAGTTTTCAATATTAAAATAAAATTCTTTTAAACTTTAAACAGAATTTTTTTTGTTAATTTTGTGAGTGTTACGCTGTGTCTGCATGTATGTAAATGCACTCTTGTGGAGAACCTATGGAGGACAGAAGAAAACTTTGGATCTCCTGGAACTAGAGTTGCAGATGGTTGTCAGCTGCCATGTGGCTACAAGGATTCAAACCTGGATCATCTGCAAGAGCAACTGAGCCATCTCTCCAGCCCCCATTTTCAGTATTTTATGGCTGCAATTAACGGTATTTTATTTTAGTGTTCTGTCTTTTGTGCTGGCAGAAGATGGCCGTCCTGAGAGTTGGGGGTGGGGTGGGGTGTCAGAGGCAGAGACTTTTGGATGTTCCACTCTATTGCAGGTGGGTTGAGCTTTTCTTTTTCCTTAACCTGTGGAGGACACTTGATCCTCTGTAGGATGGGTGATGTTAATTTGGCCTAGTTTTCTGTCTTGTGGAAGAACAGGAGAATCTGGGGCTCTTCTCTTAACAGTATCCTCCCTGGCTTGGTGTAAAAACCCTTTTAAGTGTCAGGATCTGCTTTTGAGAAAGAGGATGCTGTCCTGTTCTCCCTTGTTTAGCAGAGTTTTTGCAATCCCCTCTTGTGATACGTGCATGGGGAAGGGCGTGTTTGCACATGTCTTGATCACTGCCACACAGCGCCCTGGGTGGTAGTTGGAAGTTTGCCCAGCTGAGAAAGCTTGTTCTTTTTCTCCCTCTCCTTTATTTATTTATTTTTGTGGTGGTCGTGGTGGTGGTGGTGATGATGGTGGTGGTGACAATGTTGGTGGTTTCTTTTGTCTTGAATTTATGTAAAAAGTTTATTTGCTGCTGTTGAAAGATCTCAGCATGTGGCCCCAGATCCCTGGCAGACCTAGTCTTCTGGCCAGGCCAGTTTCTGAACCAGTTGCCAGAATTCCTGAAGGTCAGTACTCTGGTCTTTTGAGTTCTGTTTTGAACCACATTACAGATTATCTTTACTTTTGATTTTTCTGAGTACCCGTGTGTTTCCAAAATCATTTGTGTCTGTGTGTCCATCTGAATTTGGTGCATTGAGGTGAAATCTGGTGCATTCTATTGGAAATCCCATAAAGCCATTTTGGCCCTGAGGACATGTGGATTTTCATGAATAAATAATGGAAATATTTTAAAAGCTTGTTAAATTCCATATAAATGGACATATGTAAAACACATGCTATTTAAATACTGATGTGAAAGTAAATTGGGAATGACGTGGAAAGAAAAATGGTTTGTAAATCTGAAATATCATAACTGGGGATTATAGTCATCCCTGATGAGTTCTTGTGTGTCTCTGATGTTGAATGGAATCTCTTTCTTCATAGGATTAAATGAGTGACAGCAATTTATAAACTCAAAGAATTTAAATAGCTCTTTACGAAATGATATATTCCCTATTTCAGGGGTTCCCCTCCAAAGCTTTGTCATGATGTAAAAAATTAACTTATTTGTATGGGCATCATTCCATTTGTGATGTTTCACCATTAAAATGCTGGATGTTTATGGTGAACACCTGAGCATGTAGAGAAAAGTGCTTCCTCTGGACACGCCTGCCTTTCTTACTTTTTTCTAGGTATGCTAAATAGCTGTGTAAAAACGAAAAAGCAAACTCATAGGGATCTCACCACAAAGAACATTTGGACTGAATTTTTTCCTCCAAAGTGATCACACTTAAAACTTTTGGGAAGATGGTATTTCTTAAAGTGCCAGTATAATTTAATAACAAAGTGGAAAACACTCAGTGTAATTGGCTGTTAAGATCAAAATATTTTCTCATGTTTTGTGTCAGTACCAAATTCTTCCTATGAAAACAGTCTGAATGACTTTTCAAAGAGATCAAAGAACTTCTTTAAAAAGTTATTTCCTCATCATTTTACCTATTTTACCTTTAAGGCCATTTTTTTTTTTTTACAAATAATGGAATTAATCACACCTGTTTTCTTTTGTGGCTTGTATTGTGTGGTATACCCACTCCCTTTTCTTTTCTTGGGTGGGCTCCCAAGGGGAATATGAATCCCGAGATCTATTCAGAATTGAGACAGTGTAAGGGGCGCTGTACTGAAGCTTGGTTGGGGCTTGGAGGCCTCCAGGAAGTGGGAGTGAGCTTCACTTCAGGCTGGGTGAGGAATAGTGGAAAGGGAGGATGCTGATTAAAATAATAAACACCACTGGGGAGGGAAGTGGATTGCCACAGAGCTGTCAGAGCAGGCTGGGCAGCTGTGGGAGCTGCTGCTGCTGGCTTCTGCTGCACACCCTGCCCTGCGGAGGGCACCATGGGATTTGTGGCAAGAACTTCCCTCCGGACTGACGCAGAGCAACTTTTTAAACTTTAGCTCAGCTGCTCTGACAGCATCCCTTACTCAGAGCCAGTGACCTGGGGAAAGGGAGTGAAACTAGCTTCGTGGTCACCATAGCAACTCAGCCTGCTGGTGTCTGGAAGAGTGGGAACCGGTGGTCTCCTGTCTCGGTGCTTTGGGGTTGTTTCTTCAGTACACTCCTTGTTGGAACTCAAATAAGTCATGCTATTTGAAAACTGGCTCTTTACCCAGGATTTTTTTTTTTTTCCTTCTTTTGAAACCAGTCTGAATGGAGGAAGTTGGTAATGCTTGGCTTTTTTTTTTTTTTTCCCCCCTCCTCTCCTTGCAAAGTTTCAGGTATAGCTTTCCCCCCCCCCCCCCCCCTGCTGCGTGTAATTGAGACCAAACTCTAAGCCTGGGCTCTGGAGAGAGCAGTGGTGGCCTGCAGGTCATTATTGAGGCAAGCAGAAAGGGATCTTGGGCTTCCTAGGGCAAAAAGGAGACCATGACAGCCGGGAGGAACACAGCTACCAGAAATCACAGAAGCAGGTCTGTGCCTGGCGAGCTCCGAAGTCCATGAAAAAACGGACCCACGGTGGGGTGGCTAAAATGTCCCAGCACAAGCTGCTGCTGCTGCTCATGGGCCATCGCTCAAGGGCAGGGCTTGTAAAGGATTTTACAAAGGATTTGAAAGTATAGCCAGAAAAGATACGGTTTTTAGAAGTTGGACGCTGTTGTCTGAAGGAAGTTTGCCAGAAAGATGTAGGCTTCAAGGGCTACCGGACGATGATTGGTCTGAACTTCAGCTTACGAGAACTGCTGACAAAATTTGAAAAGGTATGCCAAAAGCACACTTCGTGGATGCACTTTCCCCTTCCTTTTCTGGTCTTTCTTTTTTTGTCCCCCCTCTTTCTTTGTAATATGCAGATATTCTGTTGCCTTCTTGATATTTAGTGTAACTTCTAAAGCATTTTCAGTTTTGACAGCCTCTTTGATATTGCTATTTTAAGGGATGCAGTTCTTCCCCCTGGTTGGGAGGACTTTTGATGTCTCTCAGCTTTAGAATTCCACATCAGACAGAAGGGATGGATTATATTCAAGTCAGCTGGTAATTTAATTGCAGTTTATTTGGGGGAGAAAACAAAACAATAGCCAAACCCAGCAACAAACACCAGGTTTGGGTGCCAAAGTCTGACTTCATCAGGCATGTGTTCTGTTTTCCATGCCCCTCAGGTCTGTTTGTCTCTCAGGCTGCTGCCTGCACAGTATGCCCTTGCAGCTCTGTCTGAGGACCCAGTTCTGTGCAGCAGGAGAAGCTGGCCTGTGGTGACGATGGTCCATCTGCTCCTGGGCTTTTCCTTTTGATGGGTCTGTGCTTTAAACGTGGATGCTCTGTGGGGTTGACACTTGGATTAGTAAATTTTGCATTCAGTTCTTTTTTTTTTTATAGGAAGGCTCTTGGTAGATACCAGGATGGGGTCTAGCCTGGAAAAGACTACCTCACCTTTAGAGCTAAACAAAGCAGAACCCTCCACGTGCCATTTAGGGACTCCAGACCTCTTTAGCTTTCAGATACCCAACAGCAATTCTCCACCCCTTAAAGGAGCTGGGAGAGCAGAGAATAGTAAGAGATAGAGTTCTTTCTCCCTGCATGCACAGATCAACTGTTTATCAGTTGTTAGAGATGTGTTCCAGTTTTCCCAGTGAGTAAACCATGATTCTTTACATGAGTACAAATATAAACAAGACTACATTACAGTCATTAAAAGAATAATAGACTTTTTCCTTAGGAACTACAATTGCCAGAGGGAAAAGAAGTAAAAAGTGATGCCACTTGAAAAGGTTGAAAACATTTTCCAAGCAATCCAGGTCATCCCTGGCCTTCTAGTGACAGGAGCTCCCCATCCCTCCCTGCACCCCAACTCTAGTACTGAGGCTTTTGCTTCTAACATAGGGCAGACTTTGAGCAAAGGCTGGCTCATAGTAGGCTCACTCCCTGTTTAGAAGGGGCCTGGAAGGGAAGAAATACCTTCCTTATGGCAGCTGGGAACAGCAGATGATAAACGTTATAACCATAAAGAGGTCTGTTTCTTCCTAAAAAGGTATAGGGCATATGTGACATAAATAATTCATGAGTTAGACCCTTTGAGAGGCAGTAATTATGGGCAATAGCTGGACTTTTGTATTGTAATTGCTGCTATTAGTCTTAAAGCTTTGGTCAGATAGCCAAGGTGAGTAACCTGCTTCATTAAGCCCCTGGCCACTTTATGGGCAGTGTAAGAAGTTCTGATAGATCTGTGTTTTCTCTTTTAACCCCAACCTTGGTTCTGAACGTTAATTATTCTTACTTATTTTTACTTTAGTAGTTAACTTGACAGTAAAAGAAATCTACTAGCTTATGTCTGTCAAAGGCTTGATTTGGAATGTTTTTCAAGGAATGTTTTTCAAATGGATATTATTCAAAGAGATAGTCCTGCCACAATGCGCAGTCAGAAGTTCCCCATGTTTACCTTTGTGCTGGACATATTTCTAAAAATCTTTGTGAAAGTTAACAACTTTACCAAATTTGACTAGTAGGAATCATCATCCATGAATATTTTCCCCATCTCAAACCTTAAAAAACTCCTTTGTGTATTTTCACAAAAGCTGTCTCATATATTTAGTTTATGCTGTGTTGACACCTTGCCAGGAAAACTGGACTTATGGAAAGGTGTCGCCACCTCTCCTCAAATTCAGGTACCCACATCTCAGCTCTGAAGGAAGGCAGCTCTGCCATTTCTAGGGCAAAGCCTGCCTTTGTAAGGGAAAACCACCAAAGTTCTGCAGCTGGCCCGCCGTGTGCAGTGGTAGAATCCTCTTCTCCCAGCTCCCAGTCTCTCTTTTTATTAGGGTTAGTGCTCTGCTTCTAGAGAGAATGCTACCCTCAGTGATGTCACTTTTTTCAAAGCAGCAGTTATAACTGTTAAATGTGATGGTTAGGTTACCACAGCCAAATGGCAAATTTGGCTTTGTTCCTGAAGCCATTTCTGACTTTAAGAATACTGGGACCCAGTACTAGGCTAGAGCAAGAGCAGATCGTGAAGTGTTTAGTAAATGAAGTCAGTGCTTAGTAGACCTTCCAATGATGGCTTTCACAGAGCGATACACTGGTCAGATAATTAATATTTCTGGATGAGATGAAAGCAAACCTTTTACCTAAAATCAAGGTAGTGGTCTGTTTGTGGAGATAAATTGAAAGAGATAGTTTAGTTTTTATTTTTGAATTTTAGAGAAATCCAGTGGTTTTGTACCCATGTTTGAATGTTTTGTTCTTGATTGAGTATCTAGCCCCAGGAAGTATTCCAGGACTGTGGTGCCCATCCTGATGGGCAGACTGCACTCAGCACTCCTTGGTAATCTAGAAAGACAATGTTAAGCATCCTAGGGGATCCAGGTGGCAGAGAGCGTTCTGTTGCCACAGGGGACACTCACCAAAGATCAAGGAGCCATATCTGTTTCTCCCAGAGTGGTACCTAAGAGGAGGAGATTTTAGCAAGAGAAGGATCTTAGGGCAAGCTGGACTTGCCAGTAACCAGTTCTGAATCCCAAACCACAGGCAGGAGTGACCATGAGCCTTAGGGTGACCATCCAGCAAGCTCCAATTTACAGCTGACTGAGTCAGAGCTGGTCTACCAGAACACCTAGATAAAAGCAAACCTAGGGGCGAGCCTCACTGTCTCTCATTTTTACTCATTTGTCATCTTGAACATATGTCATAAAGGAAGAGTCTGACTTTAGTGAGTATTAACACGCTGTCTACATCACGTACTATTTTTGTTTCTTTTGCTAACTAGTCACGGAGGACTGAATAATGGACAGTTTTAGCTCAGTGACATTTTGAATGACTGCAACTTTTATTCATTTCTATAGCCCTGATAATAGATGATTAATGATAATGGTATTGCTCTAGGGGTTTTGTTTTTATTTTTAATTAACGGATAATAATTATACATCTTTATGGCGTAACATGATGTGTTGCTACATTTATGTACTGTGTCACAGTTAACTCGGGCTGTTTATGTTATCGCAAATATCGTTTCTTTGTGACTTGGATATTCAAAATCTTTTGCTGTGTTGAAACGAGGTACAGTATTGTTGCTTGTCACCTCTTGTAAGTTTTTATTTTTTCTTTCATGGGTTTTGGTGGTACCATATTTTTGGTGATTCTTTGAGGAGAGTCACTATATTCTCCATGATAACATAGTCAGAAACCATTCAATGCATTTTTGTGGCATTTATCTCATTAAATGTGGCTATTTTTAAAGGCATATTGTATTGTTTAACTTGAAATACGTGTGTGTGTGTGTGTGTGTGTGTGTGTGTGTGTGTGTGTGTGTATGTCTAGGGGAGGTGGTAGCTAATCCAGGCCTTGCAAGTGCCAGGGAACTAATATGCCATGTTTATTAGTTATTTTTCTTGTCAGTGTTTCAAAATACCTGATTTGGGAGGAACTTAAGGGATGAGAGGTTTATTTTGGGTCACAGTTCATAGATAATAGTCTGTTATGGTGAGGAAGGCTTGGTAGCTGGAATGATTCAGTCCTGGTTGGGGGAGCCTCCAGGAAGTTTTGCTCATATCTGATGGGCAGGTCAGACAGCAGAGATAGCTGGGCTAGAATTGGGCAAGTGGGACTAGACTATAATGGTCAGGGCCTGCCATTTAGAAGTCCAGTTCTTCCAGCTAGGCCCAACCTCCAGAAGGGTCCAAAACCTCCCAGTATAGCACCAAGAATTTTTATTTATTTTTATGTGTATGAATGTTTCACCTACATGTATGTAAGTGCACCATGTGCATGCAATGCCTGTGGAGGCCAGAAGCAGGCACTTGATCCTCTGTAACTGGAATTACAGACAGTTGTTAGCTGCCATGCCATGTGGGTACTGGAAACCAAACCTGGGACCTCTGCAAGAGCAGCCAGTGCTTTTAACCATTGAGTCATCTCTCCAGCTCCACCAAGAAAACATGAGCCTGTGGGCACTGAAACTTTAGCAACTTCTGAGCTAAATATCCAACCCTGTTATACTTAATCTTTAAGTGGATATCTCATGGATGAAACACAGCAAACCTCACACTTCAAGGTTAGCTTCTTTAATATTCAATAAAGACTTCTGAATTCCCAGGCACCAGTCTGAGCATAGGGATGGAGTGAAAACCTAGGGACCCGCTTCCTCCCTCATTGAGCTCACAGTCTAGTGGTGTCATCTAGACTTAAATGAGATGGTAAATGTGTAGTTTATTTTATTTTGTTCAGTTTGTTTTAGTTTAGTGGAGTTTATTTTGTTTAGTGTTTACTAGTAGTTTAGCTTACTTTTGAGGCAGGAACTTACTGTGTAGAGCAGTCTGTAGTTAAGTTCTTGGTGGTCATCCTGCCTTAACCCCCCAAGTGCTGGGTTTACAGATACGAGCCATCCTGCCCAGCCACAAATACATTTAAGTCACAGTAGAGGAAGGTGTTTTGGGGAAGTCTCTTCTGGAGAAATCACATTTCAGCTGGAATTTCACAGCTGAGCTCAAGCTTAAGGAAGGAATTAAGGTATGTTGTGTGGGTAGATTTGAGTGTAGGGAATATCTCATTAGGACCTTGGTGGGCAGTAGATTATTGCATCAGCACAAGTTGTAAGTTGCGGAGTAGTGTTCCCTATGAGCATAGCTTTAGATATTTAATTATTATTAAATGCAGTAATCTGTAACTGAGTTGTTAAACTTGTTCGAGTTTGATTACACTACTGATTTGGGGAATTAAGGTGAAATAATAGTTTGGCAACATAAAAAATTTAAGAAATATATGCAAAAAAGTTATGTTCGTATGTAGAGCCCATGTTATCTGCTATGTTGTGGATACTTTGGGAGGCCACTGTATTCTAATTCACTATACTTTAGTGTGTTTTAGAAACAGCTGATAGATGTTTTGGTTGTGAAAGATACTTCTATTTATAGAAATGTTTATATGTTTACATATTGACATTTAAAATGTAGTTTATAATGTATTGTAAGTTGGCTTATTCAAATGATCTTGAAAGTGCAGTAAATTAAAAAGAAAAAAAAGCCAAGTATGGTTGCACATGTCTTTAAATGCAGCACTTGGGAGGCAGAGACAGGCAGATATTTTTGTGTGTTCAAGGCCAGCCTGATCTACATAGTGAGTTCCAGGCCAGCTGGGGCTGCAGGAAGACCCTGACTCAAAGGAAAAAAGAAAGTGCAGTAAATTGTGAATTTAACTTAGTAAATAGATTTTTCTTACTGTCTTATCTTACATATACTTACAGTCATAGGTAATAGGAAAAGGCTATTATTGGCATTGATTTCTTAATTTTTTTTAAAGTTTATTTCTGTATGTGTATGAATGTACTGTCTGCATGCAGGTTTGTGCACCCATGTCATGCAATGCCGTGAAGGTCAGAAGAGGGTCTCGGATTCCCCTGGAACTGGAGTTCTTCTGGAATTGGAGTTTCGGATGGTTCTCGGCCGTCATGTGGATGCTGGGGATCGAACCCTGGTCCTCTGTAAGAGCGGTCGGCGCTCTTAACCGCTAGGCCATCTCTCCAGCCCCTGATTTCTTAATTTTTAAAGGTCACTGTTAATTCTGTTAACCTGATTGTCAAAATGTGATTTTAATGCTGATCAAAATATGACTCAGTAGCTTGATTAAGATATCCAAGAGTGGAAGAAAATGCATAATATGGCTTAAGTAAGTTAATAATTCAAAGTAATAATTCCAAATAAGCATAACTTGGAACTTTCAAAACATACTTAAGACTTAATTTTGATGATGTTATTTATTATTTAGGCAATACCTGGCTTTTTTCAAATTTTATTCATATTTTTAAAACTTAAAGTTCTAACAATCTGTGTCTCAACTTTCCTTCAGATCCAGCCTGACTTTTGAAAGGCATTGTGGATTTATTTCCCTCCAATGGGTGTCTTTGTTTGTTTAGCCTGAGCTTTGGGACAGGCGAGGAGAGTGTTGCCAACCTCATTTCCTTGCCTTCAGGAAAGGGGTCAGAACTCTTTCAGATAAAACATTGCTATGGCCACACAAGGTTAGGTAAATATGTCATGCAAAAGTAAACCAAAATTGTGTCTCGCAGACCTAAAGAGGATGAATTTTTTTCTAGCACTGGTTTAGTTGATATTGGCAGGTGGTGCTATGTATGACCTTTCAGGGGGTCTACACAGTTTCCTTTGGGCTAATCTAAAGGAACATTTTACCTACACAGTTACAGCTTGTACTGGGTGGCTTTAGTGTCAAGTTATACACCTGGTTTGAAGGAGTCTCAGTTGGAGAATTGGCTCCATTGGACTGGCCTGTGGCCTTGCTGTCTGTGGAGTATTTTCTTGATTGTTGAGTGATGTGGAGGTGGCCAGCCCACTGTAGGTGGTACCACCTCTGGGCAGGTTGTGTATAATTGTATAAGAAATCAGTCTGAGCCTGGGCTCCCCGTGAGCAAGACAGTAAGAAGCATTCTTCCATGGCCTGTGCTTCAGCTCCTGCTTCCAGGTTCCTGCCCTGATTTCCTACCTTGGACTCCCTCAGTGATGAACTGTAACCTGGGAGTCATAAGCTAAATAAACCCTTTCCTGCCCAAGTTGGTTTTGGTCAGAGTGTTTTGTCACAGCACTTGAAAGGAAAGTAGAACATAGCTACTATTGATAAATAAGATAGAACAAACAAAATGAATATAGGCGTGGTGGCCGATGTCTGTAAACCCAAGACTTGAAAGGTTGAGATGGGAGCACGAGAGTTTGAGACCAGGCTAGGATACATAGGGAGAGCCTATGTCAAACAAAAACCAAGATAGAAACAACAAAACCAAAGTAATGGTGTTTGGAATAGCCATAATATGTTTGGAATTAAATCTCCATGAATTATATAATTGAAGAAATGCCCAGTTAGGGGGGAAAACTGGCTTTAAAATATAAATTATTAAATACAAACTAAGATGAATGTATTCCTTTGTGATTTTTTGTTTTTTACCTGGGTGGGAGGTGTTATTCACAGAAACACTGATTGCAGATCAACATACCTTGGCTGGCTTCTGTAGATTAGCTTTTGTAGCCTTCTTGAGAGTTGACCTGGAAGTTTACATCTTATGCTGTTGTTGCTGTTTCAGTTAGAGGAAAGAAATTCTCTTTTCCTAATCCTTCCACTGTTCTTAACCTTTCACATTACACTTACGCCTTTAAAATGCATGCTTAAGACATTTTGCCTGCCATGTTTTTAGATGTTAGCTCAACTACTTCACTATTTTGCTGTGGCCCCTGGGTACATGTAACTGACTCGTGTTAAATGCTTGGAAGAGAACTGCTTTGTGCTTTTAGATGTATTATGGTCCCCTGCTAATTATTGGTGCAATTTAACCTTCCGAAGGGCTTGTGGGTGACAGAGGTAAGCATTGATAGGGCTGAGTCGTCCCTGATGGGCAGCAAAAGCAAACCTTCTTTTATGGAACTTTAATTTACTTTAGCATTTGAGGCTACTTGAGGGTCATGCTCTGAGTCTCCCCTGGTGGCATCTTGGCTTTGAAAGTGCTGCATCATTTCACAGTGATCTACCAAGGAGCATGATTCATTAACTGCATTTAATTTTAAATTTCTAGTGAGAGCTTAGATGAGTCTTTGTGACCTAGGCATCTAAATGATTTTACGTTCCTCATAATAAATATTATTAAGTGAAGAACTTGAACCAAATGATTACTACATTGCCTTCCATTTTTCTTTGTCTTCTCCTGGCCCTAGACTAGCTAATTTACTTGTCAGTCAAGATAGGCTTACTCATGCATTTCTTTGTAACATTGATCTATGCACCATGTATCTATTCAGTTTTACATTAGAATCATTCCTTGTAACAGAGGCTGTAAAAGAAATAAGATGGGTTTCTATTTTTTAGGTCTGGGTGTATTTGTCAAAACTATGCCACCAAATGTTAAATAAAATAAAAAATTATACTGACTTCCTTTGCTTTAATCACTTTCTGGCTGTTGACTTCTCTTCCTAACTTCTGATGATGTTCATTTTGAAACTTATATTCTGGTATGGACATGTGACCTGTAGTGCTCTCCCTTATTGCTTTCAGGTGGATGGGCTGGGCCTGCGATGTAGTTTTCGTGTGCGATGGAAAACACATCACCTGCGGGGGTGTGAGGAGGCAAAGTTGCCTCATGGTTGCTGTATCCAGACTTCCTGAGCCTGGGGAATGCTCTTGTGAAACCTAAAGTATTCTTTGTGTATGTTACTGTACTTCTTTATGCGGCTGGGTCAGGACATTGTGGTTTGAGGTTGACTTGTGATTTTAGGTGTGGTTCACTGATCATGATGCTTGGGAATCTATTCAGGAAATATGAGGCCAGGTTTCCTTGGCAATGGGAAGCAAAAAGAGGCCTTGTTCATTGTATCATTGAGTTTCTCTGCACAGAGAAAATAGTTTTCTAACTTTTATGTATGCATATCTACATATAGTATATAGATGATAGTAAACAATATTGTATTTTTTATAATTCAAGTTCAAAGTAGGTAGAAAGTAGGAGATTTTGTTGTTGCTTTTTACATTTTTTTTTAAAGAGAGTGTTTCAAAAAAGTATCACAGGCTGGCCTCATATTTGTTGTATAGCTAAAGATGACCTCGAATTCAAGTTCTGGGATTATAGGTATATACTACTAGGCCTTGGTAGAAGAGAGGACTGTGAACGTTCTCATTACAAGAAATGTTAAACATTTGAGATCCTGGATAAAGTAAAATATCGCAGCACACATACACACATAAGTAGTTAGGTAGGTAGATAATAGATAGATAGATAGATAGATAGATAGATAGATAGATAGAGCTGTTGTTTTGGAGAATATACCAAAGCCTTTTTAATAAAAGTCCTCTTCTACCCTCTATCCCCTCTGCCCATCATCTCATGGGAACTAGATTGTCATTTTTCTATGTATTTACTGCCTAACTTGAGAACCTGGAATCCATGTATGCCTCTGTTTCCCCATGCCCTCCGTGTGTCTACTTTGCACTGCTCTGGAATACAGCTGCCAATGAATGCAAAAGGTTCGGCAGTCTTAGTTTTTGCTCAGGGACAGGACTGGTTCTGGTCATGAAGATCAATATTGCAAGTAAATCTCATTTTTTCATGAGGGTCAGATAAGCTTAGGAATCAGTGGACTTGCAAATTAGAGGATAAATCCTGTAGGAAATATCCATCATGCTTTGTGTTCCCATCTTCCATTCTCTAGATTTGACCCTGTTTGTTTCAAGTTAGGCATCACAGATCCTATCAGAAATCATACAGCAGAGCTCTGGAATCTTCCTAACATGCTGAGTGGGGCAGCAAGATGCACAAGGCCCTTCCATCCATGGGCACCCCTAGTTAATGGAGGATTGTGGGTAGATTCATCCCTTCAATGAGGGTCCTTAAGCCTTGGTTTTTTTGACAACAATGCATGGATGCTTATCAGAAATGGATTCTGCCCTTGATCTTACTGAAAAGGCTGATAAATAACTCAGAAATGGATTTTAGTAAAATCCTGAATATTCAAAGAACTTTTATTTACATTTTTCCTATGCTCATTCAGAACTGGAGATCCTTAAGAAGAATGGATATGACTTAGTTTGGGCTTTTGTACCAAAGCACCCAGAACAGTGCAGGTTATGAACAATAGAATTTATTTCTCAACATTAGTGAGACCAGGGAACCTAGTATTGGGCACCCATAGATTTGGGTCTATTGAGAGAGCCCACTTTCTGGTTTAGGGATGGTGTCCTCTTGTTACATCCTCCATAGTGGGTAACATGGTGGCAGAGGGCAAAGTAGCCTCCTGGCTCCTCTTTTTATTAGGGTGTCATGACCTGATCACTTACCGAAAGCTCCAGCTCCTAATACTTTCATATTTAGGATTATGATTTCAGTGTTTGAGTTGGAGGGAGGGGCACCCAGACATTCAGAGCAAAGTGAGAGGCTTACAAAGAAAGCCTTAAGATGAGAACAGTAAACTATGATGTTTGAGAGTCTGTTCTCCTCCTAATTTGGATTTATTGCCCACTTCTCTGGTGCATTGCTTTAGCATACATTACCAGTTATTGTCATGGTTCACTGCCCCACACTTTCACAGTCCCCTCTGGTATCTGTTTTCTGTGTATAAGTTCACAGTCATTTTTGTTCACTGTTAATGGCTCTCATACCAATTAGCTACAACTAGGCTGCCTTCATTTAATTCAACATGAAATGCCAAAGATAAAAAGATTGATCAGATCCTCTGTATTTTTTTTAAATGTGTGACATCTATTACAGAAAAAAATTGTTTTGTTTTGGTTTTGATGTGTATAGACTTTTTGAAATTCAGAGAAATTCAGAGAAGAAAATAAATTTTTCTGTGACCCTCTTACATAAATATTATATTCTTGTTTATTTCAATCTTTTCCAAATACATATATAAGTTTAACTTTTAAAAAAAATTTTTTTTTAATTTTATTTATTTCTGTATGTGTATGAATGTACTGTCTGCATGCAAGTCTGTGCACCCGTGTCGTGCAACGCTGCGGAGGTCAGAAGAGGGTCTCGGATCCCCTGGAACTGGAGTTCTCCTGGAATTGGAGCTTCAGACGGTTCTCAGCCGCCATGTGGGTGCTGGGGATCGAACCCGGGTCCTCTGTAAGAGCGGTCAGTGCTCTTAACCGCTAGGCCATCTCTCCAGCCCAAGTTTAACTTTTAAAAAGTAAGCATAGCACACAATACATTTGTTTTTAAAACTTGATTATATATTACCATTAATGTATTATAGATTTCACTTTGAAGGATGTAATCGTTAAAACATGTTTACTCATTTTCTTAGGATAGATATAAATTGTCATATGCCTCCTTAAAGTCTGATCCAAATTTTACTTTTAGTTTTTACTTTATTCATCTCTCCTTTACCCTCATTTATTTTTATAAGAATAAAACAAGTTATTTCTCTATTTGATAGGGGATATTACTTTGCTTGTTTTTTTTTCTGTTTGTTTCTTTTTAAAAACTATTTTATTTATTGTTTTTATTTTTTATGTGTACGAGAGTATTGCCTGCATGTACGTAAGTCCACCCTTGTCATGCAGTGCCTGAGGAGGTCAGGAGAGGGTGTTGGATTCCCTGGAACCAGAGTTACAGGCAGTTGTTAGCCACCATGTGGGTGCTGGGAACCAAAACCAGGTCCTCTGAAGAGCAGCCAGTGCTCTTAGGTGCTGAGCCATCTCTCCACTTTAATTGTTTTTGTCATTTTGAGATAGGGTCTCACTATGTAACCTCAAGCCTGGAACTCACTATGTAGACCATCCCAGGCTGAACTGGATCTCATAGCAATCTGCCTGCCTCTGCCTTTTGAGTGCTGAGCTTAAAGGCATGTGCCACCATGCCCAGCTTGTTTTAATTTCTTAATGTAATTAAATGTATATATGACAATTCTTCAAAGTTCTAGAATAAGTTTTATAAAATTGAAAGGGCAGACCAAAAGCAAGTTAGTCAAAATGTAAAAAATATCCAATGTTTTCCCATGTGTAAAGAAGAGAAGTAATCTTTTTGAATGTTAAGCAAAATTCAATGAACTATAATAACAGTTATAAAATTTCAAAAAATGCTCATTCACTTTAAAATACCAACATTAAACAGGCTGATCCATGAAATTGAGATTATAATACATTCTGCTTTTAAGACATGGGGAATCAATGTATTGAAGACTGAAAGACTGTTATTTTCAATGTAAGAACTGTAGAAACACTTTTATTTGTTATATATCACTGACAGTAAAATGAAGTATTTTGCTTGAAACAGCTCATCTACAAATATAAAAAACTCTGAACTGAAATCCCATGTAATTTCCACACTGGTTCTTAATATTTGCATTGTCTCTTTGCTTTTTTTCTTTTTAGGACATCCAGGCAGAAATTGATGCCCACAATGACATATTTAAAAGCATCGATGGAAACAGGCAGAAGATGGTAAAGGCTTTGGGGAATTCCGAGGAGGCTACAATGCTTCAGCATCGACTTGATGACATGAACCAAAGATGGAATGACCTGAAAGCAAAGTCTGCCAGCATCAGGTCAGAATACTCAGTATCGAAATTACCCATCCCATCTTTCTGTGTGTGTGTGTGTGTGTGTGTGTGTGTGTGTGTGTGTGTTCGTTCCTGTGTCTGTGTAGATTTTTGTGTATCAGAAAGAGAAAAGACTCCTCACTAATGTCACTTTCCCATAATTAATTTAGGATTGAAATGCAAAGACTGTTTTCTTGAAAGTTGTGACTGGACATACATTCAGTAGTAGTAGTCCCCTTACCTTCCGTGGATGAGTCTTGAGTTCAGTCCCCAACACTACCAAAAAAAAGAGAGGAAGTAGCCTTGTTTGTATCCAGTATTCTTTCTCTCATATATCTTGTACTGTAGTAGGATCTTTAGATCCATTACTTTAAAAGAAATTTTTAACCGAATTTTTGTGCATTTCATACATTTAGACCCCTCCCCTATCCGTACCCCTCATATTGCCCCACTGGATTTAATGCATTCTGTCATATATGTTAAAGCCTATCAAATCGGGGCTGGAGCGATGGCCTAGCGGTTAAGAGCGCCGACCGCTCTTGCAGAGGACCCGGGTTCGATCCCCAGCACCCACATGGCGGCCGAGAGCCGTCTGAAACTCCAATTCCAGGAGAACTCCAGTTCCAGGGGAGTCCGACGCTCTCTTCTGACCTCCATGGCATTGCACATCACGGGTGCACAGACTTGCATGCAGACAATACATTCATACACATATGGAAATAAATAAAATTAAAAAAAAAAAAAGCCTATCAAGTCAAGTTTGTCCCCAGTTCTGCTCCTCCTGCCTCTACGTCCTACCTGATAGGATTATAAGTATGTTTCATCAGACTTTGTTTGATGTGGTACTGGGTAGAAATTGAACCTAGGGCTTCATGCACATGAGGCAGGCACTCTAACCTACATCCCCAGACCTCAACCTGATTTAGCATCTTAACTTTTATGAAAACACTATTTCAATTCTGTTGCTTAAATGCCTTTCCCTGGGCCTCACTACATATCCCCCAAGGCTCAGCTTAGGAATCATCTTCTTTTATGAAGAGGAGAGAAAAGTATAGTTGTTATGACTCTATTATGACATGAGCCAGTCTCATGAGCCTGTATCAGATGGATGTCCATGTCTACACCTATCTGTACTTCTCTGTGGTTTTATGTATGGTAGATATGAGTAACTAAAGAAGTAATGGTGTACTCATTATTTTTATCTTCAAATATTGAAGAACAAATCACATACATACTATGTGTGTATACAAGATAACCTGGTTTATTTTTCTCAGTAGTGGGCCTTCCCATAGGAAGCCCAGCTTGGAAGAAGTGCTACAAGACAGTTTTCAGAAGCCTTGTACTCTAGAGTTATACTCTCCCCAAACATTGGCTTTTGTACTTAGCAGTTCTGTTGTGGTGTGCAAGCTGCTGGACCCACATGTGCCTCAGTTTCCCCATATGTAAATTCACAGCAAGTTCTTTATATGGCTGCCAAGCATGTTTTGTGTAACCCAAACAAAATGGCTACTGCTGTGGTAAGTGGTCCATAACTTATCATTATTGCTATTTTTCTCATCTGCCACCACTTTGTGTGGCACTAATGAGTTCAGAAGACATAAATTCTCCCTAATTTTTTAAAGTCTCAGTCACTAATGGGGGAAATTTTATTTAAGAATGCCCTTTGGCGGGCTGGAGAGATGGCTCAGTGGTTAAGAGCACTGACTGCTCTTGCAGAGGACCCAGGTTCGATTCCCAGCACCCACATGGCGGCTAAGACCTGTCTTTTGTGCTTAGTGCTAGGGGTGGTGGCACACACCCTTAATCCCAGCACTCTGGGAGGCAGAGGTAGGTGGATCTCTGAGTTCTAAGGCCAGCTGGGACTAAAGGGAGACCCTGTCTCAAAAAAAAAAAAAAAAAAAGAATTCCCTTT
>VZQC01007342.1:3823132-3944633 GCA_009823505.1 Rhizomys pruinosus | reverse complement strand
AAAAAAAAAAAAAAAAAAAGAATTCCCTTTGGAGCAGCTGTTTACCAACCAGGTCCTCTGCATTCTCTACTTTTGAGCATATTGGTGTACATTCTTTCAGCACACTTCCCTATACTTAATTGAAAGTAGCTTTTTCTTTAATTGCCCGATTTACTTGAAATGATCCTCAGTAGAAGTTAATTTCCCCCATTTTCTTTGCCCAGAAGCCAGGGCGTTGACTCTGAATATTTATGGGTGGCATCTCAGCTGGAAACTGGACCTGGAAGAGAGTGTGGCTGAAACAGGACCCCTGTCACACAGGGATGCGTGGCAGATTGGCAGCCTGGAAAGTCAGTGTCACTGTTCTGACTTTTAACATCTTTTTTCTTTAAAGAAGTTGATACATCCATCCTTCCACCCCTTTTATCATTTTCCTCTAACCCACTGGCCCTCTGGTACCTGTCTCTCTGATGTGAATATTCTGCTTTCTCTCCTCTGCCCTCGGCCCTCATTCTTGGTATCCATATCCATATAGATAATCTTTTTTATATTTTAATTCCCAAGTTGCTTTTTGCTCTGGCTGTGAAAGCCTTCAGCCCTATTCTAAGCCCCGCAGGTTGCTCATCCTGGAACTCTGTTGACTTCATGTCACCTTGCATTCCTGATAGCTCCTAGAAGACCAAGGTGAGGCTGTTCTGTGGAGCACACATCTTGTACTCCATCTGGCTCACATGCATATGATGTGATTGGTTTTCCTCAGAGAAGGCCCTTGGTTGGAATAAGCCAAAGTTCTTCACAACATCATCAATAAAACACTCCCATCTTAAAGTGATGGACCCTCTCCATCCAGGTCCCCTTCTTCCTGAGATTCTTCCATGCCAGATCCATCTCTATACTACTAACTGTGGGTTTTATTCAGTATATTCACAATCTGTGATATTCCCACTACCTGCAGTTTACCTGAAAGTACCCATCTTCCAGAGTTTTCAATGTATTTCAGTGTAGTTGGCCCAGGATTCCACCTGTGGACAGAGATCCTCTCTGCCTTCAGGTACTGAGATGAAAGGCGTGTGCCACCACACTCAGCATTGCTTCCTCTTTCCTGAACCTGCCCTCCTCTCCTCTAATCTCTAGTTCCTTAAACCATTTCTCATTTCAGATTCTATCAGCTCTTTTATCCAGCTTGAAGTTCATTGCAAATACGATATTTTAGTTGTCAGGTCCTTGAATCCCTCCCCCCATTGCCTTTTCTCTGTCATTTTTCTAATCTCTGACACTGAAGTACCCCTCCTGTCTCTGTCCTCCACTGCCGATCTTGGGCTGTGCCCATCTCCCTCCCTCCCTGCCTGCCTCCTTCACTCTCCCCCTCCCCTCCTCCTTCATCCCCCTTTTTCTTTCTTTCTGGTGTATGTATGTGTTCATGAGCATGTATGTGTGCAGTTGCATCTGCATGTTGGGTGTGCACATGTAGAGACGGTATGTCAAAGCCAGTTGTCTTCCTCTATTGCTCTCCACCTTATTTTTTTGAGGCAGGGTCTCCGTTGAACCTGGAGCTCAGGGATTCAGCTCCACTGACTAGCAAGCCCCAAGATTCTCTTGTCTCCATCCTCAGTGTTAAGATTACAATTTTTTGGTATTTTGAGACAGGTAGCTTTTTATGTGAGTGCTGGGATGGGAACTCAGACCTTCATGCTTGTACTACATTCATTTTATCAACTTGAGTCATTTCCCCAGTCCCTAGCATTGCTTTAGAACAGAAAAATGCTAAGGTTTCTTTTATATATGTTGATAACATCTGCTTACAATTGGTGTTACCCTTCTACTGTTCTGAATAGTTTTCTGTTTTATTTACCACCACGCCTATTTTAAGAGATCCCAGCTGGACATGGTGGTTCACACCTTTAATCCCAGCACTCAGGAAGTAGAGGCAGGTGGGTCTCTGTGAGTTCAAGGCCAGCTTGGTCTACATAGGGAGCTCCAGGCCAGCTGGGACTAAAGGGAGACCCTGTCTCAAAAAGTGACCCCCCCCCCAAAAAAAAAGATCCCAAGCCTTTCTCTCTGTGGCCGGCCTTCATTATTTTCTGAGGTTTAGGCCAACTGATTGATGCTCCTTCTTTTTCTTGCCATATATAATATTTGTGGGTTCTGTATTTCATTTGTGTTTTAATAATACTGAGGTTGATATTACTGTGGAATATAGGGAATGTTTCTTGTAATTTATTGTTTCTAGAAAGAGGTGGTCTGCTGTTTAGTGAATCTTTATGTGACTGATCATCCCTAAGTGCTTTATAGTCATTAACTACTTTGACTGTGGAGTAGTGTGCCAGATAGCTTTAGTGTCAACGTGACACACACGGCTTGAGGGAGCCCCAGTTGGGGAATTGCCTCCATTGGACTGGCCTGTGGCTATGTCTTCGAGACATTTTCTTGATTGTTGAGTGATATGTGAGGGCCTAGCCCACTGTGGGTGGTGCCACCTGGGCACTGGTCTTGTATAAACACAGGCTGGGGATGGGCCAGGGGAGCAATTCAGTGAGCATCATTCCGCCATGGTTCCTGCTTTTGCTCCCTTGTTAAGGGATTGTCCTTGTAAGCCAAATACCCCCCCCATAAATACACACACATACACACAAGCACACAAGTTGGTTTTAGTCAGTGTTTTCATCATGGCAATATGAAAGCAATCTAAGACATGTACTCACTGAAAGAACAAGCAGTATCACTTTATAGTCTTTTTGGATGACCACAATTAAACTTTTTAAATACTGAAATTTAGTGTGCTAAATTCAGTAGGTTTTCGCATCCTAAAAACAATGCATACAATTATATATGTCGGATCAGTACACAAGGAGATAACTGATAATTTAAACCTTCATTTACAAGATGGGCTCTCAAGAAACCTGACATTATTTTATGCTCACTTATAAAATTGAACTGGAGTTGTACTAATAAATTCTGAACTATTAATGACATAGCTTACATTTTTAAGTTAAACTTATTTAATATAAGATTATGTTAATTAAATAGCCACTTATCAGCTTAATGATGTTTAATATAATCCATATCAGCACGAGGTTTCCAAGGCCAGGGAAGTTGTCACATGTAATAAAAACAGAGCTCAAAGATAAAATTCTGTCTTGCGTTTCTTTGATGAGCCTCTTAAACACTCAGGATGCTTTTTTCAAGGCTCTTGGAGAAGATTAACCTTTACCATCATCCTTTATACTAAGTGTTACCGAATTTTATTACACCATTGTCACTATTTTAGCCTTAAATAGTTTTGTTAACCACATTATAAAACTACTAAAAAGAATCTCCTTTTCTTAAATATAACAGTAAGATTTCTACTCCTCATCCTTCTCTGGCACTTTCTAGTAGGGCGTTTTGTGATAAGAGAAGTAAGCTGTCTTCTCAGTAACATGTAACTGAGGAACTAAATTTTAATCTTATTAACGTTAATGAATATAAGTTAATTTTTTCTTTTTTGGTCTTTTAGAGATAGGGTCTCCCTGTAGCCCCAGGTTTCCTGGAACTCACTCTGTAAACCAAGCTGGCCTTGAACTCACAAAGGTCCGCCTGCCTCTGCCTCCTGAGTGCTAGGATTAAAGGCATGCAGCACCATGCCCAGCTCTAAGTTAATATTCTAATAGCCACATAATATGAGTGGCTACTAATCAAAGCATAGCTTTTGGTGTACTCCTCAGAGGCTAAATTTTAAGGAATTTCCCCTTTTCCTGGTAGGTTTTCATTCCTTTTCTTGGAGCAGGACTAAGCCCCCATTGATAGGTACCTGTTATATTCTTATATTAGTTAAGGATTTTTTCTTTCATTATAACACAATTTATAATCTATAGGCTTTACTATAAACTGAAAAGAAATCAAGTTTGTAGGTATTGATGCCAAATTTAATTGCATGTAGTTTAAAGGTCATGAACAGCACTTTTTTGTTTTTTTTTTTTTTTTTGGTCTTTTCGAGACAGGGTCTCCCTGTAGCCCCAGCTGGCCTGGAACTTACTCTGTAGACCAGGCTGGCCTTGAACTCACAAAGATCCGCCTGCCTCTGCCTCCCAAGTGCTAGGATTAAAGGCATGCGCCACCACACCCGGCTTTTTTTGGTCTTTTCGAGACAGGGTCTCCCTGTAGCCCCAGCTGGCCTGGAACTTACTCTGTAGACCAGGCTGGCCTTGAACTCACAAAGATCCACCTCTGCCTCCTGAGTGCTAGGATTAATGGCGTGCACCACTATGGCTTAATCTGTCTTCTAAAAAGTCTGCATTATACTGTTTTGAATAAGTAGTGTGCTGGATAGCTTTAGTGTCAACTTGACACACCTGGGTTGAGGGATCCTCAAATGGGGAATTTCCTTCATTGGACTGACCTATGGCCATGTCTGTGCAGTATTGTCTTGATTGTTGAGTGATAAGGGAGGGCCCAGCCCACTGTGGGTGGTGCCACCCCTGGGTAGGTAGTTCTGTATTGTGTAAGAACTGAGCATGGGCCAAAGGAGCAAGCCAATAAGAAGCATTCCTCCATGGCCTGTGCTTCAGCTCCCGGCTCCAGGTACTTGCCCTGAGCTTCTTCCTTCCTTGGGTTCCCTGTGACTCAGGAGAGGGGAGCTCATTAAACCCTTTCCTCCCCAAGTTGGTTTTGGTCAGAGTGTTTTGTCATAGCAATTGAAGAGAAACTAGAAGAACTAGTCATTCCAAAAAATGGCAAAACATTGTAAAAGCTTTACAAACTGATTCTGTATAGTCGGGAATACCACGTGAGGCAAAATCAATCCTAGATATTATTTTGGGTTAGCAATGCAGTCAATTAAAGTGTCTGTTGTTTTGTTTACATCAAGTATCCAAAGAATGAAGGTAAGAAGCTATGATAAGTCAATTACTGAAAACATGTTTAGAGACCTTGAGTTAGGTGAAGCAATGTTTTAAAGATGGTGAAAACATGGTTGATGATGTGCTGTCTGAAGTCTTGAGGAAATTCATGTTATAAAATGTTTATAGTCACAGTGAGAAAGCATAACTAAGCCAAACACAAATGTAAAGATTTTCCTTACCCAGCGTTCAACCTGCTGGCCAGGAAAAGGCTTTCATCTTAAAAGATAAAAGCCTTAAAATGAAATGGGAAGGTTGAAGGCTTCTTGCAGAAGCATGCATTTACTTGGGCATATGGTAACAATCCACTAAACACAGAGGTATAATCTACTGGAGAGTAACCAGAACAGGGTTGCCAGGCAGAGATTCTGCCAGAAGAGCTTGATTGTTATTGTGGAAAAGCAAAGATGTAGAGAAGCTCATGCAATCAATGTTTTCTTTTTCATTTCAAAGTTCCTGCAGCATCTCTTGTAAAAGTATTGCCTTCATCTTTGCAGATGGGCCTTCAGTGGCTGAATGCCTGAACGTTATAATGTTCAGTGATCAATTCCATTGTTTCTTTGCAGTGAAAAGAGTTAATTGCATTGAGAATGGCATTTGTGTGTTCTTCAGGGGGGGGTATACAACTGGATTATGAAGGAACATAATGAATGGCTTAGCTATTGATTAATGAATGAAACTGCAAACAAGAAAGACACAGCATCAGATCTGAGTAAGATGCCAGGCTCTGTGCATAAGGGATTTGCATAGGAGATATTCAGGCTCTTCTTGGTTGACTGGGAACTGTAATTTCTAGCAGTCTTTTGTGTTTAGAAATACTGACAAGCAATTGCAGTAGTTCTGTCAAATGTACATGTAGCATAGTGGCTTTTGACTGCAGAGAGCTTTTAATTAATATAACTGAAAATATTTAGCTGTGCTCTATGGCAAGTGAAATTATTTATTAGAGACAGGTAATTATTTATTTTGATCAAAATTATTTAATGAGAACACAGAAAACCTGGAGCTCAAGCAGAATCAGGATAGTGTAAACATAGTTTTGTGATATGAGGTCAATTCTAGCATTTGCAGAGCAAATAGAAACAATAGTAAAATAAGAAAAATGAAATGAATGTTTTGGCATATGCATGAGTATGTGATAGTTATATTTGTGCATGCGTGTGTGTGTGTGTGTGTGTGTGTTTGTGTGCTTGTATGTGTGTGGGTTGTGTGTGAAGTCAGATGTCTTCCTAGATGGCTCTCTACTTTATTCATTGAGGCAGGGTCTCATGCTCAATCTAGAGTTCCCTGATTCCATCTTGTTTATCTAACTGGCTTGCCTGGGGATCCAGTCTTTGCCTTTCCAATGTTGGGATTACAGATGGCCACCACTCCTGCCCAGTTATTCATATTCTCATTCATTCTCTCTCTCTCTCTCTCTCTCTCTCTCTCTCTCTCTCTCTCTCTCTCTCTCTCTCTCTCCACTCTCGCTTGGGATCTAAACCCCAGTCCTTATGCAACAGGCATTTTATCTATGGAGCCATCTCCACAGCCCCTAAACTGAAATGAGTTTTTAACTATATAGTTTTCAGATAACTAGAAAATGCTTTAAACTTCTTTTTGTACTTAAAAATGATACTTTAGTATGTTGTAGCTAGCCTTTTGGAATGAGACATGGAATATTCAAGTTTGAATAGTTATTTTTATTAGCCAATTTGCAATGCAAGTGTGAATAGACCGAAAGATAATTGGCTTTCTGTACATAACTATGTGAATGCAGGCACAAGGTATTTTAAAAGCGATCTAAAGTACTAGTTTTTCCTTTTGGCCAAGAATATTGGGTATTAGACTCTGGTTTTTATTCTGTGAACTAGAGATAAATAAGCTAGAGGAATTTGAGACAACAGGTTTTAGTTCTAAAAATGTACAACTTTTAACCAAGATTTATGATATTATTGGATATCTGTTGCTGGGAGTCACATCTAAATGTGATCTATGAAGGAATATTTGCAGAATTACCTAAAGTAGAGCTATTAGTTGTTATTTTGAGAGGAAGCTTAAGTGGATTGATGTGCATGGAAAGGAAGTCACTGAGAGTTCTAGTGACAGTAGCAGCTGTGCCTGGTTGGTTGTTCCCATCTCCTTGGTGAAGGGGCAGATTGATAGAAGTGTGGTCCTCCCAGTGTTGTGTGAGAAAACATGAAGTGTGGTGATATGCATGTGAAGTTGCCTAGATGAGTCAAATTTTCTTCTCTTGTCTTTTCCTTTTGGAAGCTGTTATGTAATGAGGCTCTGTGAGTCTCCAGTAATCTTGGCCCCCTAAACTTGCATGGTCTCAGTCGGTCCTGGTGATCCATTTCACCAGTAGAGCACTCAGTCCACATTCATGGTTTCCCAACTAGTGCATGCTTACAAGTTCAAGCCTTCTATAAGTTTGAGGCTGAACGGGTGGCCTTCCTCAAGGGTTCTAACAAGAGCAAGGAAAAATGAGTGAATGTTCTGTCTGCTAAAACCAGACATAACTGATCAAACAAAGCTGTCATCTTGAAATCAGAATATATAGGCTGAATATCTATCTATCTATCTATCTATCTATCTATCTATCTATCTATCTATCTATCTATCTAATCTATCATCTGTCTTCTGTTTATCTAATTTATCATCTATTTAATTAATCATCTATCTTTCAATCTTTCTACCTTTCTATCTATCTAGCTACCATCTATCTGATAGATGATAAATAGAGGTATTTATCTAGCATGCGCACAGCCCCAGTTTCAATCCTTACATGGTAAATACATACACACATTTATACATGCATATGTAAATAAGTAAATGTTTAAAGTACTAGAGCCAATGATTTTTGTATACTTGTTCTCTATTCCCAATGGCTATTTTTCACAGGATACTAGTCAGCTTTAAGCCATACATTATTCTGGTCAAATAATGACCTACTGTTTTTAAACAATTTGAGGTGAATGTTACTAATGTCTTACTTTCAGTAACTACTCCATTGCAAAGGAAATTGAGTCTACAAATTCCTCTCAAAAGATTAGTCCACTTTGTTTTCCAGCTAGAAAAATAAATGAGCCAATTTAAATACTTGAGTGATTTTTTTTTTTTTTAATCATAAAAGGTATTTACAGTTCTGGTGGGAACCAGGTCCAGGGTGTTTCTAAAAGCTTTATATGCATGTAATTTCTCCTTGTCACTATATGTTCAGATAGAATGAGGAAAGCTACTTGGATCTGTGAATCTACTAGTCATATGCTGTATGTGAACTAGCAGAACATGGGTTTATACTTTTACATTGCATCATGCACATGCTTCTTAAGAGCTTCCCATTGTGGTGATGTGCAGGTATGTGTCTTACATTTTAATAAGTAATTTCCGAAATAGCGTATAGGTTGTACAACTTGTTGGAAATAACTTTCCCACAGGGTATGTTGTTTTTTATTGTGCCTGGAAGTTCTTAATGTGGTCTTCATTATCTGTCAACAGGGCCCATTTGGAGGCCAGTGCAGAGAAGTGGAACAGGTTGCTGGCGTCCTTAGAAGAGATGATGAAATGGCTGAACATGAAAGATGAAGAGCTGAAGAAGCAGAGGCCCATCGGAGGAGATGTCCCTGCCTTACAGCTCCAGCATGACCACTGCAAGGTGAGTGGACCGCCCCCATGGGGATCATTTGTTCTTGTAAATGGGTCAAATAAATTCTAGAAAAAAATAGAGTCTGAACGAATCGTCCCAAGTTTCTTCCTCTTCTACTTCTACCTGTAAGTATTCAGGTAGAATATTATTATTAAACTGTATTAGTATTAAACTGTATTCTTTTGCTTTTGTTTGTTTCACATTGTTTCCACATATTGAATTAAAAAATTTCAAACAGTGTAGGCATATAAACAGATTACTGCATTTAGTCAGTCATGAAATTTATCTAATTTTAAAATCCATTTTTGGATATTAGTATGTTGTGAATATTTTAAACTATAATTATTTTGAAAACAACATAACCTCCCCCACCTCCCAACAGGATCTTACTCCGTAGCACAGCTTGGCCTCAAGCTGGCCATTTAGCCAAGGCTGGTCTCAACTTTGTGTTGATTTTTTTTTTGTTTTTTTTTTTTTTTGAGACAGGGCCTTCCTTTAGTCCCAGCTGACCTGCAACTCACTATGTAGACCAGGCTGGCTTTGATCTCACAGAGATCCACCTGCCCCTGCCTCCCAAGTGCTGGGGTTAAAGGCGTGCTCCACCAAGCCTGGCTTGGCCCATGTTGATCTTTTTGTCTCAGCCTTCAGGTGCTGGGATTACAGGGATGTGCTACCACACCTAACTAGTTAGTCTTAAGTCAGAGATTATAGTGTCATGAGGAATTATACAGTAGTTCTCAGGGTATAGCTCAGTGGGAGAACCCTTGCCTAGTGTCCCTGCCCCCTCGAAAAAAAAAATTAGAGCATCTTATTAAGTAAAAGTGAAAAAGATATAGGGCAGATATAAGTCTTGTGCCAAATGAAGACCATAGTATTCAAAATAATTTTATGTGCTTTATTTTCCTGAACTTGGATCTTTCTTAAAATTACATTTTTATTCTGCTCAGACTTCCATCTCTATACACAATTGTACTTTTACTGTGATGAGTGAACAGATAATGCTGAAATCTTGTGGAGCTACAAATCTTTTAGTCCTTGTATTTTAAAAATTCTTGCCGTGTCTAAATTCCATTAATCTTTTTATGTCTTTCCATACTATTTTCTCATATATTGTCTACCATTCTTCCTTTATTATATTTCTTTCCTGTTCCCATGCAGTGCAAGTTCTCATTCTAAGTCTGTACATCTTAATATAACATTATGATTCTGTTCCCAGTTGAAAGATAAACACTAACACATGTTCTTCCTGAAGGAAGATAGAATCTATTTAATAAGTTGTTCTTACACAGACTGCAAGGACCTTGAAATTTATTTCATTTTTAGCCCTTGTAACTGCGTGATTAAAATGACTATTTGAATATTATCTTTTCTTTCTATTTAGAGAGCAAGATGGAGAAATAGCTCTAAGATAGGAAATAGGAGACATTGTTGATATGTCACATATAGAAAACAATAATAATAGAAGATTTTAGTTAGTGACTTTATAAAATCACATCTTCCTCTGCAGACTTTTTAGCTTTCCTCTCTTAATCATATTCCCTTTTGTGGGTTCAGGTATTAATGAAGCAATAAGATAATACAAAGAGTTTCTAATAAGAGTGTTCAGTATATCCATATGCAATAGAACTTGTTTGTGACCATGTCTCACTAGCTTTGAATAAAGTCAAATGTTCAGATAGGAAGTTATTTTCCTCAGATCACCTAGATCTTAGCACATTTAGTAATGTTAAACTTCCCAGCTAGACCTGACTGGGTTTTGTTGGTTGGTTGGTTTTGTTTTATCTTCTCCTCTTAGCAGGATTGCTGGATTTAGGGTATATTTCACTATATTAGAGCACTGTTCTAACCCTTTAGCCCTAGGCATTTAAGTGATCAAGATAATACAGATTATGATGCTGGTAATAATATCAGTTCATTTATTCTGCAAGTATTTATGAGGGACCAGTACACACAGGGCATTAATCTTACTCAGTAATGAGTCAGCACTGAACAACAACATGGTACCTTGAGGCTGGGCATTTGCTCAGTGCTAAATAGATCAATCAATCATCAATCCAAGCTCAAATCGAGTTTTTGACTGTTAAGGCATAGCAGTAGCAGAATGAACAGTAACTGGTTCCTGATACACTTAGATACAATGAGCAGGATTGGCAGTTGGACTGAAATTGTAATTGTGAACTTTATTTCAGCCTTGGGATTGGATACATCCACATAGTAAGTGATTATAGTTAGAAAACTGAATTCCCCAAAAAATGAGCAGCCAGGAACTCCAACTTTACAGATTGGGAATATGAGGAGACCAAGATGACAGTGGTAGAAATAGAAGAAATAAACGAGAGGAAAGGAAGAGCTGGGCAACAGGTGCTTGGGAGGATTCCCATGTGGATACTGGAGTCACGGTGAAGAGGAGAAGAGTCAGATGTTAAAAGATGACCATGAGAAGGGTGGGCCATGATGGTGCATTTTAGGAATTTAACTTGAAAGGATACTTTCACCATTTATTCCAGTCATTCGTGTCAGTCTGCTGCCATGTGGTGCCCACACCGTCTGGGTGGTGTGAGCTAGTGTTTGTTTTTGTTCTGTCCTTCTGCTTTCATCTTTCCCATGTCACTCTCCTGACTTACTTGATGGATCATATCATGGCCAGTGTGACGCCACCCTGTATTTTTCTTCAGCTGCCTTCTGAAAATTGATAACAAATATTAAAATATTATTTCAAGGAGTATAGTCTACAATGATAACTTTTTACTAAATTAATACTCAGTATTCATTTGTGGAGTGATTTCGTAGACTTTATAGAACAAAATCATTGGTTATCTGTTTTTAGGTAGAGCATAATCCAGTACAGAACAGTGCACTTGGGTTTGGGGTAAACGGTCTCTGTGGGTGATTGCTGATGCGGTGGGACAGGAAGATTCACTTCCTCTCAGGGTGGGTGGCCTTTGCTTGTTCCTAAGTCTGTTAATTGTGGTCACAAGATTATGCAGGAAGTTAAAACTCAAGCCTGATTTTTCCATATTTTCCTTTTAGGTTGTGACATTTGTCTTGCTTTGTGAGTAGCATTTATGAGTCCTTCCTTGGTGTGAAATACAGTTAGTTGTATTGAGTAGATGATCTGCTATGATTTCCTGTGGCCATAGGGTGCAGGATACACTTGGGTGGGTTAAGGAGTTGTGCTTGGCTGTTCGTAATCGTGGTAGTATGGGTGAGCGAGTTAGTTACTATGGGTTAGTAGGAATTGTTCTTGGGTTGGGGAGATGGTAGTGATAAAGACTGTGAACTAAAAGAAGAATACTTAGATTTAAGAGCTCACTTTGCCACTGACATCCTTGATAACTCTGAAATGTTACCCAAGTTACCCAGTCTTCAGTGTTCACAAAAGGGAAACTTGAATAGTAAAGAGTATTTTAGTCTCTTTGGATGTTATAATAAAATATTTCAAACTGGCTACCTTGCACACAACAGGAATTTATTCCTTAGCATTCTGAAGGCAGGAAGTCCTGGATCAGGGCAGTGGCAGATTTGACATCTGGTGATGGCCTTGCATAAGGGAAGGGACTTGTTTATAATGGCCCAGATCCCATCTTGAAGCTTCCTCCCTCATGCTCAGGTCACTTCTAGGAGGCTACGCCTTCTACTGTTATTATTACTTTAGGGTTAGGATCTCAACATATGAGTTTTTGGGGGAGCCAAAAGCACTGAAACCATGAGTAGTTCCATCTGCCTATGCAGAATTTGCTCTGAAATATCAAACAAAATAATGTAAATGACAGTGATTGTAAAAAATGTGAAATGCCTGTGAGGCAGTGTATCATTTTACTCAATTATGTGTGTTCTGTCATAAGCAGGTTTCTTTCCCAACAACCAAGAGTAATTTTAAAAATTATATAATTATATACATGGCACAGATGGGTGTAATTATTATTCGTTTACATGAATATAGCTGTGCATCATTAGAATTAGAGAATAATCATTATGCATTAGAATAGTTACAGCATAATTTAAAAGAATTTTGTTACTATTGTATTAGTTGCTTTTCTTGTTGCTGGAACCAAGTATCTGACAAAAGCAGTTTTACAGAGGAAGGGTTTATTTTTGACTCCCAAGTTCTTATTGGGGAAGGCGTGAAAGCTTTCCTGGCATCCCAGTCCTGTCCGCAGTAATGGGAACACAAGGGAGCTTTCTTGTATCTAGACATATTGGGGAACAAAGAGCTTGGGCTTGAATGGAGCTGACCTAGGGTCCTCAAGCCCTAATAGATTCCATGTTCAAAAGTTTCCATAGCTCCAAATATCACCACTAGCTGGGGGCCAAGTGTTCAAACATGTAATTCCAGAGAACAACTCACACTGAAGCCCCTAATATCTATCTGTAGTTACTCACCTGTCTTATAATACTCAGTCATAATCATTGGGAATTTATTTTTATTTTTGAGACAGTGTCTCCCTTTAAGTCCCAGCTGGCCTGGAGCTCACTCTGTAGACCAGGCCGACTGAACTCACAGAGATCTGCTTCCCTCTGCCTCCCTAGAGCTAGGATTAAAGGTGTGTGCCACCACACCCGGCAAATCTATGACTCTTATAGCTGTGTTTCAGGCTGGCCTTTAAAAAAAGTTTCTTGGAGATATCCTTTTTCTCTGTTCTCATATTCTTATCAAGGAAAATATTTATTATGTGTACATGTATAATTTAGAATTACCAGTTGTTGGAACCACGAAGGCCCCAAGACATGCTCACCTGGGGAGGTAAATGGAGGCAGTGGCTTGATGAATCTGCGTGGCCACTTCCTTCTCTTTTACTTCTAATAGATGGTCATCATGTACCTTCTGTTGCTGGTAGTGTCTAAGGTACAGGCACAGTGACCAGACACAGCACCTGTCCACATGGGAGTTTATGCAGGGCACAGCCTGTGTTGTCCTTAAACTCACAGTTCCCATTCTCTGTGTAATGAGAAATCATTTGGAGGAAGGTTTGCCAAGCTGAACCATGCATTCTCTCCCTAATCTCTGGCTCTTTGCTCAGTCATCCATTTCTCTTACCTCCCCACTTTGTTTCTTTAGTTATGTGTATAAACTTTCAGTTCATGGCCACGGTATTTCCAAGCTTTCTTTTTAAAAGAATTATAGAATTCTCTTCAATTATAACATTGCAGTGCCACTTCAAGTAGAACATGGAAAGATTTTTCAAACAATATTTCACAGATATGTTTTATCATAGTAAAATAAGATCACTTCTTTCTCTTTTATTTTAGCTATTATTAGAAAGTGGAAATAATATTTTTTTCTGAGTGCCCACTTTTAGTTTTTCAATCTTAATCAAGTTAAAAAAAATCTTTTTAACTTCAAAGAACTGTTAAGCCTTCTAGCTTAAAAGTATATAATTAGAAAGTCTTAACAGCCTGGTACTGGCACAAAAACAGACAAGTAGATCAATGGAACAAAACTGAAGATCCAAACCTGAGCACATGCAATTTCAGCCACCTCATATTTGACAAGGGGGCCAAGAAGACCCAATGGAGGAAAGACAGCATCTTCAGCAAGTGGTGCTGGCAAAACTGGATCACTACTTGTAGAAAGATGAAGCTGAACACCTACCTTTCACCATGTACAAAAATCAACTCCAAATGGATCAAAGACCTCAATGTGAAGCCAGAAACTCTGAAAATGATAGAAGAAAATGTTGGCAATAAATTTTAAGACATGGGTGTAGGAAAAGACTTTCTAAATAAGACAGCTCCTGTGTTGGAAGCAAGGTCAATAGACAAATGGGACCTCATTAAACTCAAAAGCTTTTGTAGAGCAAAAGAAACAATCGACAAAGTGAAGAGAAAACCCAACAGAGTGGGAGGAAACTTTCACCCGTGATACATCAGATAGAACATTAACATCCAGAATATATAAATTACTCAAAAACCAAAGGATCAAGAAAACAAATGACACTATCAAATGATGGAGTAAAGAGCTGAATAGAGAATTCACAAATGAAGAAGTGAAGATGGCTGAGAAACATCTCAGAAAGTGTTCAATGCCGCTAGTAATTAAAGAGATTCAAATGAAAACCAGCTTAAGATTTCACCTTACCCCCGTAAGAATGGCCGCGATTAGGAAAGCAAATGACACCAAATGTTGGAGAGGTTGTGGGGAAAGGGTAATAATACTCATCCACTGCTGGTGGGAATGCAAACTCGTGCAACCCTTGTGGAAAGCAGTATGGGGAACTCTTAAAAGACTGAAAATCAGTCTACCACCTGACCCAGTCATACCAGTCCTGGGTATATACCCACAGGACTCATCCTATCACAGAGACAAATGCACAGCCATGTTTATTGCAGCTCTCTTTACAATAGCAAGAAGCTGGAAGCAACCCAAATGTTCCTCAACCAATGAGTGGATACAGAAAATGTGGTACATGTACACAATGGAGTACTATTCAGCGGTAAAGAAAGATGACATCATGAACTCTGCAGGCAAATGGGTGGAACTAGAAGACATTATGCTAAGTGAAGTAACACAGTCCCAGAAAAACAAGCAACATATGGTATCCCTCATTTGTGGATGCTAGCACCAAATTCCTAGTTTCAAAGCAAACTAAGCATTATCTCTGTTATATCTCTTTTTTTATATGAAAACAGCAGTATGGTTAAAAGGTGAATCACTTAATGTGCTTGAGAACTAACCTACCACTTATGTTCAGATTTTGTAATATCGCTATATGGGTATAGGATAAGTATGCTTATTCTGAAGTAATATAAAATTAAAGGGAAATTGTGGAAAAAAAAACTGAGAAAAAGATGCAAGACATGTATGGCAGAATGCATGAAGGGAGGGGCAGGAAAGGGGAATGTGTCTAAATTGGACTGAGAAATGATGTATGAAATATGCAAAACATCAATAAAAATATTGTATATTAAAATAATAAATAAATAAAATATTAAAAGAAAAAAACAAGTATGTAATTTGAAACAATTAAAATGTACTCTTAGGGCTGAAGAGATGGCTCAGGGGTTAAGAGCACTGTCTGTTCTTGCAGAGGACCTGGGCACAAATCCCAGCACTCACAAGGTGGCTGACAGCCATCTGTAACTCTAGTTCTGGGGGATCTGATGCTTTCTTCTGATGTCCACAGGCATTGCACAATGTGGGTGCACTTATACACATGCAGGCAGTGTATTTATACACAGAAATACAAATAATAAATAAAATATTTTTTAAATGTACTCTTAAGTAGCATTACACTAACCTTAGGCAAGATTTTTTATTGCTATAAAATTCCCCTACAGAAAGAGGGAATCTTTTTGTCCTGATCTTTGTTCATTTAAAAAAATTAATGTACAAGAGTTCAGTAAAAAATTAAGTTGATTCTTTGACAATTTCATACATGTAGAAAGGAGGATGGTGTACTTCCTTTTGAGTTGCTAATCTTCCAGGTAAAATGAATTCATGAATCTGAATTAATTTCCAGCATGATAATACTAATCAATATAAATAAATAAATAAATAAATAAATAAATAAATAAATATATAGTAGGATGTCTATATATGGCCAAATAGAATATTTAAAAAATATTGTATTGTTTTTATTTTCTGTGTATGCGTATAGTGCCTGTGTGTAAGTGCATCCATGGCATGCAGTACCTATAGAGGTCTGTAGAGAGCATTGGATCTCCTGGAGCTGGGGTTGCAGGTGGTTGTTAGCTACCACACGGATGCTAGGAAGCAAACCTGTGTCTTCTGCAAGAATAGCCAGTGCTCTTAACCACTGAGCCATCTCTCCAGCCCCTAGAAGGAGTATTTTTAAGGAGACAGAGATACTAACACTGATTTGTTATTTTTCTAAGAACAACTATCTCAAAGGTAGATTTTTAAATGCCATATAAAGGTCAGTCTAAAAGGGAATATCCATTGTGGACAAAACAAATTACACATCTGCAAGATATATGTGAAAACCACACATGCTTGTGTTACTCAAACATGCACTTTCAGTTTTTGAAATAAAATTACAGTGGTATCATATACAATATTTAGAAAATATAAAGGCATATCTTAGTACCTTAAATGGACACTGAGTTGTTGCATGTAAGAAAATTGTTATGTGCCTTTAGTACTATAGAGATCTGATATTAAAGAGTCATTTGAATAATTTAAATAGTGTATGTCTATTTGTTTTTAATCTATATCATTATCAATTTTTATATTCACATCGATTTAAAAAGCCATTTGACAGATTTAAAGTAATTGTATGTATAGACTTACCTGTATTGTTATCAATTTCTTTTTTTTTGTTATCAATTTCTATAATCAAGTTGATCGAACTTTTGCTGACTGCTTTTCTCGTGTATTCTGAGATATTATCCAATATTCTGAGATACCGTCCGTTCAGCATCTGTCACGTGGGGCTGCCACGTGGCTTTGCTCTTTCTTCCTCCTTTCTCTAGCATTTAGTTCTCACTGAACAATAGCTGGGGAGTTTTTTTTTTTTTTTTCTTAACTAGGAGTTGTATTTTCTAGCACATTTTAAATTTTAGTTGCTTTAGATTTGTACTTTTTCTTACGTTTATTATGTTTGGCACTGTAAGTGCCAATGCCATAACTTACATCTATTCTTTTAGCCTGTTGCTAGCTTTAAAGGATACCTCAGTCTACTAAGGAAATTAGATCAAGTCATTGAAACAAGATTTTTGGAAAATTTCAAAAAAAGATATTATGATTGTTCTTAATTTTTTTTAGTTAGTGTACCAAGAATGGTGTTGATCATGGCATTTTATCTGTATTTCTGGATACAACTACAGTGATACCTTGCTTATATTCACCCACACTCATTTTCCTTACCTCCCCCGCAACAGCTTATCATGGAATAGCCAAGCCTATAGGTTTGTCTTTCTGATTTATCAAGGTTAATTGCCAATTATTATATTATAATATATATATAATTGTTATTATATAATGGTTACACATTCCTATCAACCAGCCATATCAAGTATAATGTTCCAACTAATTTAAAAAGAAACAATTTAATATGTATTACTTTTGGTTTGTATTTTATGACTTTATCCCCTATATAGTCTGGTTGTGCAGTCACAGGTAACTGTGCTGAAACACTGGTATGTCACATTTATATATGAAGTATCCCTGCATGGTTAGGGATTGTTTTACTGGAATACATCTACTATCAGTTTTCTGATTCTTCTTTTTTTATATAATCATTGACTTTAACATATATGGCATTCACTAAATAATGTGGATAGATGCATGGATATGTGATGAACTACTTGCTACTGCCATTAAACACACACACACATGCAAACACAGACACATCTTTTCTAGATACACTAATCATTTAATGACACTTTTCCAAATACTATTCACTGAATACCTTTATGGCAAAGTTAGTGGTTATATACAAAAAGCAATGAAACTTGGCCTCTGCACTTCAGAGATACATTGTAGTTTCTCCTGTTCTTCAGAGATCTGTGGTTGTGATTCCTTGGCTGTATACAAAAGGAATATTCTATATTTAAAAGTTTACATAATGATTCTGAGATTCCCCACTTGCAAAGTAGCCAGTGAGGCTGATGCTGCTGGGAAAAATGTAGCAAGACCTGTGTGATGAGTATGAAGAGAGGCACAATACAAAGTCTGTGCTCAAAGCCTCTCCCTCCTTGCTGAAGTGAGCCATCCTTCCCTTCTTTAGTGTAAATGCTGGTTCACAGAACCTCAGTATCTTTCATACCCTTAAGAAACTGCCTAAGCTGGGTGTGATGGCACACACTTTTAATCCAGCACTTGGGAGGCAGAGGCAGGCTGATCTCTGTGAGTTCAAGGCCAGCCTGGTCTACATAGCGAGCTCCAGGCCAGTTGGGACTAAAGGGAAACTGTCTCAAAAAGACCACAAAAAAAAAAAAAATAGAGAAACTGCCTATACTTCCTTGAAGATAGGTTAAATGATAATACTGTTGTAGAGCTTATCAGTGAATTATTTGGCCCAAGACTACACAGATGAAAGCTGATATTTTCTCTTGTAATTGCTGGGAGTCTGTGTATTAATTTTATTTCTGTTGCTGTAGTTAAATACCCTGACAAAAAGCAACTTAGAGGAGAAGGGATTTATTTTAGTTCATAATTCCAGGTTACAGTCCATCATTGCCAAGCCGTCAAAGGTGGCAGGAATTTGAAGCAGCTAATCGCATCACACCCACAGTCAAAAACAGAGAAACGAATCATGCACACATACTTATCTCCCAGCCCAGATCTCTGCCTCTACTCATACAGTTCGAAACTCAAACTTAGGGAACGGCGCGAGTAACTTTTGGGCTGTGTCTTTCCACATCAGTTAACATAATGAAGACAACCTCCTACAAGCACACGCAGACCAACCTAGAAAGTTCCTCATTCAGACTCTCTTCCCAGGTGATTCTAGATTGCATGAAGTTAATTAAAATTATCACAGTCCGTCTTGATTTTCATCATCAATGTCTTAATTTTATATAGGATATATGAGCTGTTTCTATGCAATAAAGCCACATTGATGTCTGTTATTTACCATCCAATACGGACCAGCAGTGCTGACCCCCACTTTTCACATAGGATTAATTTGTTGAATTATGTTACAAGCCACAATCCAGTCTTTACAGGTTTTGTAGACAACACAGTCATTGCTTTTATCATGTAAGTACATATTTAATTTCTCAAAATGTTAAAATAAGCACTTACAGTGTGTTGGTTGCTTAAAAATGAACATACCTATCTAAAATTTAATCAAAAAATTTATTTTATTTTATTTTTGTATGTGTATGAATGTACTGTCTTCATGTAGGTTTGTTCACCAATGTCATGCAATGCTGCGGAGGTCAGAAGAGGGTGTCGGATTCCCCTGAACTGGAGTTAAAGATGGTTCCCAGCCACCATGTGGGTGCTGGGGATCGAACCCAGGTCCTCTGCAAGAGCAGTCAGCACTCTTAACCGCTAGGCTATCTCTCCAGCCCCATAAAATTTAATCAAATTTTTAAATTAACTTTGCAAGTTTTATAGAAATTAAGGTGATTTATACATAACTCCACATTTAAAAATAGACTGTCACCTAGTCAGCAAATTACTTATAAAACACCTAATATGTAATTCTATGAATTAAATTCATTCTGATGCTCCAAGATTGCCTAAAACTGTAGATGTAGTTTTTACTATTCAATTTGCACTTTATTTTCATAACAATGTAAATATTGAGTTATGTGGACACAATTATCAGAGTTCTAACACCCTTTCCCCAATAAAATACATGTTGGTTTTGTAAAAGCAAATCACCAAGAATAATTAAATTGCATGATTCAAGTATAATTTCTTTTATGTGTATCCTTTCCCTCAGGGCCACTCTGTCCTTTGCCTAACTCAATTTAATTCTTATATCCAAGTTTTATTATGTAAGAGTCAGGACATTTGGGCCTTAAACTGAATTGCCAAGATACATTAGAAAAATGTTCTCATTAAAATAGCAAATTCTAATATATTGTTTTTAAAATAATACCTCACTGTTAAATTTAGGTGGTGTGTGGGTTAGTGTAGGAATCTGAGTTGTCTGCCAACCTGTAATTTTGAGATCTTAGTGTGTTATGAAAATTTCCTATGATGGAAAATTGGCCATTTTCTAATTGTGTGTGTGACTGTTTATGTGTGTGTACATGTGCCTGTGCATGTGTGCACAGCTGTGTGAAGGCCACATACAGCCTTGGATAGCAGTCCTCAGGACAGATTCTTTCACTGGGTAGGCTGACTGGCTGGTAAGCCCCAGAGACCAACCTGTTTCTACTTGTCCACCTCTCAAGAGCTGGGATTGTAAGCAGCATGCCTGGCTTTTAAAAAGTGCATCCTAGCCGGGCGTGGTGGCACATGCCTTTAATCCCAGCACTTGGGAGGCAGAGGCAGGATGATCTCTGTGAGTTCAAGGCCAGCCTGATCTATACAGCAAGCTCTAGGCCAGCTAGGACTAAAGGGAGATCCTGTCTCAAAAAGACCAAACAACAACAACAAAAAACCCCAAAGTATGTATGCTTATAATTAAATAAATTGCAATTAAGAAAATCATAAGTGATTGCAATTAGGTAAATTACATTAAAAACAAATGTTAAGAACATTAAAAAGTGGATCCTGGGAATCCAACTCAGGTCCTTATGCTTTCAGGACAAACACTTCACCAAATGAACTCTCTTTTCTACCCCATTTTCTAAAATGAATTTAAAAAATTCCAGCCGGGCATGGTGGCGCATGCTTTTAATCCCAGCACTCCAGAGGCAGAGGCAGGCGGATCTGTCAGTTCAAGGCCAGCCTGGTCTACAGAGTGAGTTCCAGGCCAGCTGGGGCTACAGGAAGACCCTGTCTCAAAAAGACTTCCTTCTCAGAGAGACACAACTCTCTAAGATCTGTCAGTAAAACATTTCCTCATGTCCATGCCCGAATCAGCAGGTCTCCAAGGGAGCCTACCCTAACCACCATTTGCCATTTCGTTGGCTGCCCATGTCCTGTCTACTAAGCCTGATAGATACAGCTGCAGCTTCACTCCCAGGAGCTGAGAACATGTATGTTTAGCAGAACAGGAGGTAGCCTCCTAGCTGTCGCCCTGGTGATGGGATGAAGTGCAAGTCCACACTTAGGCAAGAAATGGACCTTGATAAAACCAACCAGCCCTGGTAAGCTCCCTCTAGGATCTATTTTGCTTTGTGACAGTTTCCTTTATCTAGCAGTTCTTTCAGTTTCCATGTTGCATCTGATGTTTGACATCCTTTGCTAGGTACCATACACAGCGGTCACTAAATGGTTCTTGTTTTCATGGTGCTCATTGCTTGATAAGAAGTAACTACAGTTGATGATCCTCTGTAATATGGACATGAACATGCAGCCAGGGAGCATAGATGTACTGCGCCTGTATGCTCTAGATAAGGAAAGGCTTTGAGAAACCTTTGAGCAGAGAGTCCATGGAATAAGAAGTCATGAAAGAGTGGTATCCAAACTCCTAGGGGTGAAAATCTGCACATTAGTGGTTAAGTTTCTCACAGTATGCATTAAAGTACGGCTGCTCTGTTCCCTCCCCTTTCCCCCAGTACTTAAAGTGAAAGAGAAACAGCGTACACAATTACCACTTAACACAGTGCCTGACAATAGAAGTTACCGATGTCTGTGGGATGAAGAGATGCCTGTGTGTGTGTGTGTGTGTGTGTGTGTGTGTGTGTGTGTGTGTGTGTGTTTTCAAGAGTACAGGGGAAAGGCTGTATTATTACTGTGAGAAGCTGAAGATTCCAGTCATGCTTTTAACATTTATACTTAGTATTCTGTCTTAGGCTTTATTTTTATGTCTGGGGAGGAAACAAAATGAATTTGCACATTAAACTGATCATATAGGAACATTAACCAACACTTTTACAGCACTATGCACTATAAAGGAGAAATTTAAAAAAATTTTGTCTGCATACCAATGGAACATAATCCTGTTTTCTCTCTTTTCTTTTAGTTTTATTAGTGCTATCAAATTTAATGACTCTTCTGACCTTCTTTGCTATTGTAATAAAATGACTTAGGATCCATATATGCTGATTTAGCTTGGAAAGCAAGCTGGGAGGGAAGGGGAAGTAAATTACATTCTAGCAGATTCTCTTATGTTTGTACCTTTTTTTTCCTTTTCTTTTTTTTCTCTGCTTGGAGTTAAGTAGGTTTTTTGGGAACCAAAAGCTAAAGAGGCCTGATGTTCCCACAGTGCATCTAACCTGCTGCAGTTCAGATGTGTGTATCTAACACATTTCTGGGGTACCTGAAGCACTCCTGCCAGAGTCTGCTCTTTTTTTAAAAATTTTATTTATTTTTTTATGTGTATGAATGTACTGTCAGGTTTGTGCACCTGTGTCATGCAGTGCCGCAGAGGTCAGAAGAGGGTGTTGGATTCCCCTGGTTCCCCTGGAACTGGAGTTACAGATGGTGCTCAGCCGCCATGTGGGTGCTGGGGATCGAACCCGGGTCCTCTGCAAGAGCAGCGGCGCTTTTAACCACTAGGCCATCTCTCCAGCCCAGAGTCTGCTCTTAAAAAGGGTCCTGTACTTGCTTGAATGCTCTGCTATCTTGAAATTCCTAGTATTTGTATAGAAGCCTTCAGTTTCACTTTGCACAGGAGTGTGCAGTTACATGGTGAGACATGTTTGCATGAAGAACACTTACTATATATTATATGCTCCAAGAGATATAAACCCCGATATGTTTATAAAGATAAAAAGACTTTAAAAACTTTCTTGAGTCATCTTGTGTTTGCTCAGGTTAGCCAGGGTGACCCTCACGCTGAGTCGCATGCCCCTTGTTGTGTGGCAGGGCTGGCTGAGTCTTGGTCCTTGACTTTCCTGATGACTCGCTCACTATTCCCAGCACTCCGTCTTTACGTGGGGACTGTATCACTCCAGAGTTCGTTTTCTCCTTATCTCACTCACAGCTCCTGCTGCCTCTTTTCTGGTCCCCTCTTCTTGCCCTGCCCTGAACCAGGATGCACCAAGTGAGCCAGGCTGAGCAAACTTATTTGCACATAGCCCTTTCTGGGTTTAAATTCCATCTGTGTGCCAACCACTCCCAAATATTTGCATGTGTTCATGTGTCAGCTCTACATGGGAGCCTAATCTTGCATGTAATAGGCCAAGCTGCATCCATTCCAGAGTTGGCCTCAAAACTCATTCTACCCAGACCTCCATTTTACCTGGTGAAACTTCAGTTGTTTAAGTTAAGAGTAGATGACAATACTCACTTTGATCCCTGTCTTTCTGGCCTGTCTGTTAGGAAGTCTTCTAGGTTCTGTGTTCAAGATCCAGAATCTGAATCGGCCACTTCTCACCATTCATCTCCCTAGAATTCCCAGCATGGCAGCCAGCGTGTTTCTGTTAAACTGAGCTCTAGGGTGGCACCCTTTGAATCCATAATAGAAGCCCCAGACTCATGACACGGGCCCCGTGCCCCCCACTCCCATGCACACTTTGTTCATCACAGCCCTGCCTCTTTTCTCTTGTACATTGGTTTGAGCTGTGCTGGTCCCTTGCTGTACTTTCAGTCACAGAGCTGTACTGTGTCTATCCTGGAGTCTGCAAGATTAACTCTTTTCAGGGCTTGCTGGGTGGCACCTTCCCAGTGGAACTGTCCTCCTTAGGACTTTCCTCATCTCTTTTTCTCCTTTCTTTGTCTCTTGCTTTGTCATCTTCCAACAGAGCCTGCTCATGACTTGCTGTTGTTTCTTTATACCCACACCTCCATGTGCTCAATAAGCGTTCATTGAATGCAAACCACGTGCTATAGCCCTGAAGAGAAGATAACTTTTGGTGGCACTGTTCTATTTGTCTCTTAGTAATCCATTTTATTTGCTCACGTACCAAAGAAAATAACATTTTGAAAACATTTCTGTATTTCTTTAGACAGAGTCTCATTTATGTATTCCAAGCTAGCTTCAAACTTTCAGTGTAGCTAAGAATGTTTCAAAACTTGAGGTCATCCTGCCTCCACCGCCCCAGTGCTGGGGCTTTAGGTGTGCAGCACTGTGCCCAAGTTATGCCGTGCTGGGGATTGAACCCAGGACTCTGTGCAAACTAGGCAAGTACTCTACCAACTGAACTATTGCCCCAGCCCCTTTTCCTACTTTCAATAGCTGAATCTTTAATAAAAGTTATACTTTCCTTGTAAATATAAGGAAGAATATATACTTCCTTTTGAAGTATAAGAAAATCCGCTAACACAATTATATTTTAACATGTAGTCAGTTAAGAGAATTCTTTTTGTGACAGGATCTTCCCCTGAAGCCCAGGTCAGACTTGAATTCTAGACTGCCCCTGCTTTAGCCTCCCATTGCTAAGATTATGCCCAGCCAGGAAGTTACCTTTTCTCTGCTTTAATATTGACTCAGTTGTTCAACTGAAGACTGAAAGGTCTTCCAATGAGAGAAGGGGAACTGGCCAGTCTCTGGTTATTGCTACCATCTGAGATGCACGTTACTATTTTATCTTCTATGCCAGACTATCCCAGTGTGTGTGCCTCTCATCACTCCCCCAAATCAGATATGCTTGAAAATTGAATGAGTTAAGATTCCTCACTAACATGGGAATTTAAACATTTGGGCTATCTTATTCAGTAACTGTCTTTGTATATTTCATTTTTAAATAAATCTAGCTTTAGAGAAGCCATTGAAGGAAAACCTAATGGAAAAGTTTTATCTAGTATAACAGAACAAAACTTCAGCTTCTAATACACAAATGTAATTCTTAACAATACTGTTCTTTAAAGATAGTAATTTGTTCAGGTGTTCTGTTGTACAACATGGACACTAAAATTAATAAAAATATTCTTGAAAATTGCTGAATGTGTTCTAAATGTTTTCACCATAAAATGTTACAAGTATGAGGTAATGCATATGGTAATTAGCTTGCATGCCATTTCAGTGTATACATTATTTCAAAACAACATGCTGTATAAGATCTCTGTGCATCTTTATTTCTCAATGAAAAAGACTAAGTTAATTTAAAATTCACATTTTAAAAAGTAATTTCATCATTGATTAATGAATTCTATTAGGTTTTTTTTTTAGGTAAAATTTTTAATTGTGAAAGTAATATAGTACAGATTTTATAAAATAACTAGCTGGGCCTTGGTGGTGCAGGCCTATAATCTCAGCTTCTCAGAAGGCTGAGGCAGAAGTTTAAGTCTTGTCTGGGCTACATATTCAATGAATTTGAGGCTAGCGTGGGAAACTCAATGAGACTCTGCTTCAAAATACAAAGTAGAAGTGTACTAGGAAAGCAGCCCAGTGGTAGAGCACAGGACCCTCTGTTCAATCCCCACTACTGCTAAAATAAGTGAATAAATGTTCTAGTTGCTTTCTGTTACTGAAATAAAACATCATGACCAAAAGCAACTTCCGGACATTTATTTTGGCTTACAATTCCAGGTGTGTGGGGAATCTATAGTGGCTGGGAGGCGTGGCAGCAAGTGGCAGATGTGGCTGCAGGAACAAGGCCTTAATACTTCAGATCTTCAGCCGCTTACCTAAAGCAGAACGAGTGATCTGGAAATGGGGCAAGGCTGTAAACTGCCTGCCCCCAGTGATGTGCTTCCTCTAGGCAGACTACACCTCCTAGATTGCATGGCCTCCCAAACGCTACCCAAAAATCAGGGTACCAGGTGTCCAAATGCTTGAACCTATGGGGGACATTCCTCACCCAAAGCACCACAGTGAGTAGCAGTAGAAACAATCAACCTCGCTGTGGTGGTTTGAATAAAAACAATGTCCCCCACAGGCTCTAAGTATTTGAATACTTGGCCTCGTTGGTGGTGCTGCCTGCAGAGGCTCAGGAGGTGCAGCCTTGCTGAAGGAAGCATGTCACCCAGGGCAGACTTGCGCCACTTCAGTTTTTCTTTCTGCTTCCTTTTTGCTAGAAGCAGTGAGCGCTCAGTGTTCTGCTCCTCCTGTCTCCTGCTCTGACCTTGGACCATGATGAATTTTTATCCTCCTGGAACTGGAAGCCAAATAAACTTTTCCTTCTAGAAGTTTCTTTGGCGAGGGTGTTCATCATAGCAACAGAAAAGTAACTAATACATCTGGCCATTGCTGTCCTTCCATAACAACCATTCTCACTTCTTACACACTTACCTTTTGCAGCTTTAATGAGATGCATCATTTTTATTCTTTTTCACTTTAAGGTTTCTTTCTTGCTCATTTCCTCACACTCCTCTGTGTTCATCATGATAACTTTTCCAGGTCACACAGTGTCTCCAGTATGGCTGTGCCATAGTAGATGTAAGTACTTTCCAAGTGTTGGCTATTTAACTTTCTCTCAATTTTTAAAAAATATTTTATTTATTATGCATATGAACATACTGCCTGCATGTATGAAGTGCACCCATGTCATGTCATGCAGTGCATGTGGAGATTGGAAGAGGGTGTTGGATTCCTCTGGAACTGGAGTTATAGAGGATTGTTAGGCACTGTGTGGGCTCTGAGAATTGAACCCTGGTCCTCTGCAAGAGCAACCAGTGCTCTTAACCACTGAGACATTTCTGCAACCCCAATGCTCTCAAAATTTTTAAGTCACAAATAATGTTGTAATGAACAATTTTGCATTTGTAGTGCTTTTCCTTTTTGCGAGACCTATCCCTAAAAGTGACATTCTTGTTTCATACCATCTGACCCTGCTAATGGCTCCTTCTATAGCCAACCTGTTTCCCACGTGGTCAAACCAATTTCCACCCTCTAGAACTTATGAAAGTTTTGCGGCACTCCAGCCTGTGTGTTCTTGATTTTGTCCCTCATTTTTGGTGGGCACTGCCTTGTTAGCCCTGGAATTTCTGAGAGCAGTTTTAGGATATCACATCTTTAACTGAAGCTTCTCTTCAGCTTCAGTTAAAAAGAGAGAAAGAGGAGGAGAATTTTTTGGATGTGTTTGATTTAGCCATGTGTAGACAAAAGAGAAGAAATTGTCCATGGTTGTTGAATTCTCAGTTGGAGAAATTTGCTATTTTTATTAGTTGTGATAGGAACCACTTGATCATTGCTCCCTCCCCAGAGCTTTGCTTTGATGTCTGTTCTGTTACAGATTAGCTCAAAAAGACATTAATTCTAAAGTGATACAGTTGTATTGCAGCATAGTTTTAGATGTACTAAATATTTGAGCATTAATCTTGGAGAATTACAAAGCTTTATATTTTTATAACTAAGTAACTTGTGCATTAAAAGAACTAATTGACTTCAGTTTTTCCTGTTGGAGAAGGTTAGTTTGCTAGTAAGCTTTTCATTGCTGTAATAAAACCCTTGAAATAGCCAAAGTAAAAGTTGACAGGGCTGGAGAGATGGCCCAATGGTTAAGATGGCCGTTCTTGCAGAGGATCCCCTCAGCACATACTGGCAGTTAACAACCATCTGTAACTCCAGATCCAGGGGAATCCAACACTATCTTTTGCCCTCCACAAACATTGCATGACATGGGTGCCCTTATATACATGCAGGCAGTACACTCATACACATAAAATAATAAGATTTTTTTTTGGTCTTTTTGAGACAGGGTCTCTCTGTAGCCCCAGCTGTCCTGGAACTCACTCTGTGGACCAGGCTGGCTTTGAACTCACAAAGATCCGCCTGCCTCTGCCTCCCGAGTGCTAGGCTTAAAGGCGTGCACCACCATGCCCGGCTATTAAGATTTTTCGTGGTGGCGCATGCCTTTAATCCTAGCACTTGGGAGGCAGAGGCAGGCGGATCTTTGTGAGTTCAAGGCCAGCCTGGTCTACAGAGTGAGTGAGTTCCAGGACAGCTGGGGCTACAGGGAGACCCTGTCTCAAAAAGACCGAAAAAAAAAAAAATATTTTTTAAAGGGACTGGAGCTATGCCTTAGTGCTTAAGAGCACTGGGTACATCTGCCTATAAACAGATAATATATTCATATGCATAAAATAATAATAAATAAAATTGGATGGCTCTGATATTTTAAGGCTTCTGATGAGAGACAGTATCATAGTGGGGCTTGGACGTACATGGCGGCACAGAGCTACTTGCCTCGGGGTCCATGGAACAGAGCTACTAAGTGGGAGGGCTTGGAATAGCAGTGTACTCTACAAGGGAACACCTTAATTACCCAACTTCCTTCTACTAAGTCCTACTTCCTGAAATTTCTACCATCTCCCTGTATTGCCATAAACTGGTGACCTAGTCTCTAGCATCTGATCTTTTGGGAGATATTAAGATTTAAACCATAGCCTTGAGTATTGATATTGGTCATCTAAAAATACAGATAAAATGACTTTAGTTTTCTTGCAAAAAGTGTTGGTCAGTTTTTGTCACCATAACAACACCCGAGATAAGTAACTTACAAGGAGAAAGGGTTTGTTTTGACTGTTTTGGTGGTTTCAGTTGAAGGTCACTTGGTCCTATTTCTTTGGCATGTGGCACCTCAGTACATCATGATAGGATCTTGTGGCGAATGAGGCCTGTTTAGCTCGAGGTGGCTGGGAAGCATGTCCCTAAAGGACCTGAATTCCTTCTATCTCTTAAAGATTCCACCACCACCACTAAGGAAGTTCCTTACTTAGTGCACAGCACCAAGTGGCAGCTTCTCATAGAAGCTCTGTAAAGAAATCAAGTCTTAAGGAAGTGCTGAGAATGGCTGTAAGACTTTGAGATCTTACTGACCTGTTCCATAGCACTATGGTTTCCTGCATATGCCCCCCTCACTGTCCCATATAAGAAGTTATTCAGATGAGAAGTGTTGCTAATTTGCACAGGAGTTAAAGAACAACATCAGGGCCTCATGCTGGGGAGATCTGCGTCTACATGCTATAGACTGGACTACTGCAAAAGCCTTTTTTTTTTTTTTTTTTTTGCCTGCAAATCTTGATTTTATTTTTATTATACCACCAAGCATTATTTCAAACATCTTATTTATTTTCCCAAAAGTTCTTTGAGTGCTAAGGAGATGGCTCAATGGGTAAAGCTCTTGCTGCACAAGCCTGATGACCTGAGTTCAGGTCCCCAGAACTCACCTCGAAGTTGGAAGTAATAGCAAAAGTGTCTGTAATCCCAGTGCACCCCTGCTGGGATATGGGAAATGATAGGAGAATTACCAAATCCCGTGGACCAGCTGCCCTGGTATATGAAGCAGTGAAAATCAAGAGAGACTTTGTCTCAAAACAAGGCTCAAAATGAGGACAGATGCCTAAGGCTATGCCCCGACATCCACACCCATACACTGGCATGTGCATATCCACATACACATTGAGACACGAATCACATATGTGCACAACATGTTGAATTTCTGTTACATACTTGGGTGGCACAGATGGAGCCTGCATTGTGAGCTCCATCTGATGGAGGAGTCTAGTCTCCAAGAGCCTGTAGCAAGGGGTCATCTACAGGAGACACCAGTGGACAGAGTGCTGAGGTCTTATCCTGATGCTTCAGGTGGCTGTGAAGTGGGTTCTTCAAGTGTCAGAAAGGATGATCCCTGTGTATTTCTCTGACTTTCATCAGTGATGGTTTAGTGAGGCCTATGAGGCCTGTAAAGGAGGACTCCTTTCCCTCCCTGCATCTGGTACTCCACCTGCTTTCTTCCCCAGGCCTGCTTTGTAGGAATCACTTCTGGCTCCCAGTTTTTCTTCCTCAGTGTCCTTCTGACTCAGCCTCTTGATGTCTGACTTTTTGTCTCTTCCTCCCTCCATCCCTGCTCTCTGCCCTTCTCCCCACCCGTCCTCATTTCTTCTCTTCTGTCAGTGAATACTTCTCTGAAGTCTATGAGGAGCCAGCTATTGGAGATTTGGCACAAAAGCTTTCAGAATTACAGAGCCCATGGGGAAGGAGAAGCTTGTTCCCTGGTAGGAACAAAAATAAGGACTGTGAGGCTAGAAATACGAACTCTGTTCTAGGTGAACCTGGGGAGCCGGAAGCACTCCCATCTCGGATGTCCAGAATGGATTTTAAGTGGTGTGGGTTTGAAGCAGGAGTGACAGAATTTAATTTGCCTATAATGTTAATATTAGCATCTAGAAAAATTTGTTTTATTATTTTAATTTTATAGTATGTGTATTAGTATATTATCTATGTGCATGTAAGTGTATCTTTGTTGCACAATGCCCACTGAGTTCCAAAGAATGAGTCACATCCCCTGGAACTGGAATTGTTAACTGCCATGTGGGTTCTGGGAACCAAACCTGGGTCCTTTATAAGACCAGCCAGGGCTCTTAACCACTGAGCCATCTCCCCAGCCCCTAGAATGTTTTAAGGAAAGTGCATCCTAGCAGACTTTGGCATGTGGTGTGTAGACCATTTGGGTGAAGGCTTTGGATCAACACAAGGAGAGCAGAGTTGTTATTTAAAGATGGGGACAATACCCAGGACTTAGTACACTCCCACGTCTGCATTGCTTCACCCCTTGTCTCAGTCTAGCATGATGGTCCCTAGTTCAGGACAGAAAGGGACCAACGGGATTCTTTGCCTCCCTCCTGCTCCTCTGAGAACATGTCTTCTTATGGAGAGACTTGCAGGATCCTGTTCAAGATGCTGCTGTTAGCTTGGCAGCAGCGTGGCCATCACACCAGGCTGATGCTGTGCTGGGAATGAAAATGTAGCAGTCTGATTGACTTCCAAGGGTGTCTGACCTCAACCATGCCATTCACTTCTTTGTACCACCTATACCTCAATCCCTGGCCTTTTTACTAAGTTCTAGCTGGTGGAAAGAAATGTTCCCTGATTGTTGAGGAATAACTGAGAGTCTCTCAAGGCTTTCCCAGTTGGATAAGAGCAGTTCATTCTACCCTGAGCCAGGGGAGGCCAGGGAGGCCAGGCAGGTGGAAGGGGTGTTGGGCTCTGAGATATTCTTGTGGAATTAAATTTATAACTTTGGTAACAAAATTTTGATACTGACATTCAGATTTTCAGCCCAAGCTCTAATTTAATCAGTAATTACGCAGAAGGAACAAAACAGGCAAGAGGCTGGGTGACTTCATTCTTGTATTCTGACTTCTTTAGCTGCTTTCCTCTTAATTGCATTTAAATTCCTTCAGTTCTTTCTCAACCCAAAGTTCACGTGGGCAAGTGTGGAGAATGGAGACTGGATCCCTAGAACCCAAGCCGGGTGGGTATTGTGGACTGGAAATAATTTCAGCCTGGGAAGATGTGGGCCGTGAATCTCCAGAGCAAGCTAGCAAGTGGGACTAGCCATATCAGCAAGCTCTAGGTTTGATTGAGAGACCTTTCCTCAATGAATAAGATCAAAGAACAATGGAGGATGATTGATTTTTTTTTTTTACTTCTGTATCAGGCCTCTATATGCATGCACATGCCTCCCCTCCTACACATGTGCCTACATACATGCAAAACATATACACCACACATATGTGAGAATGAAAAAAAAAGTTCATATGCTTTTGAGTAGCTTATGTTTTGAGAAGTTGCTCTTCTTGCTTTGTGTATTTTTGCATAGTGGGATTCTTGTTCTGTTTGTGTCTTTGTAAAGCTTGAAGGCAGTTACCACGGCTACCATTCTCCCCACCCCTGTTTAGTTTACAGGTTTCTTATGGTCTGGGACCATAGCCTTTTCGGTATCCTCTCTTTTGAATCTGATTGTTTGCTTGTTTGTTTGTTTGTTTATATGAGATATCCCTGTAGCTCCAGTCAGTCTAGAACTCACCATGTCTACCAGGCTGGCCTCGAAGTCATGGAGATCCACCTGCCTCTGCCTCCTGAGTGCTAAGATTAAAGGCGTGCACCACCATGCCCTGCTTATCCGCTTTCTTTGCATACTGTATGAGTTATGAGGTTAATATGTATTTTTAATTTCTTATTTGATGGAAAAATCTATGATGCCTAGTACCTTGGCAAGGAGAAAAGTTTAACTCCCCACCTCCCCTGCCATCCCATCCCCTGCCAGACAGGGTCTCACTATGTAGCCAAGGCTGGCCTGGAACTTGTAATCTTCCTGCCTCAGTTTCTTAAGAGCTGTGGTTACTGTTGAATACCACCATGTCCAGCTAAGTGTAATTTTATTTTTTATGGACACAAAATTATTGTTACATTCTCCCTTCTCCCTTTACTACTCCCGACTCTTGAGGGTTGTAAGATTTTAATAAACCCCTCAGAGCATTCAGGTTTTAAAATACAGTTTCTAGCTCCTTTTTTGAAAATTTGCTGCATCTGTCTTCCAGCTGAGACCAGTCTAGTGCTTATAAGCCCAAATTCCCCTTTACACTGTTTTTTCTGGAAGAGTATAAAGGGTTTTCCCACATACTTGCTGGAATGGTGTATTAGTCCATTTTCATATGCTATAGCAGAGTAACTGGGGGTAGATACTTTATAAGGGAAAAATACTTTATTTATCTCATGGTTCTAGAGGCAGGGCTACATCTGATGAGGGCCTCATACTGTATCAATTGAAGGCTGGAAGCCAATGGATGCTTAAAAGCAAGGGAGGGACCAAAGGACCTAACCCGATGTATAGCAACTGGCCTTTTTGAGGATTTATCCATTTTCTAGGAAATCTAATCCAGTCTTGCAAGAAAGACATTAATCTATCTTAAATGAACCATATGTCAGACATGGTGGCACATGCCTTTAATCCCAGGAGGCAGAAACAGAGGCAGGTAGATATCTATGAAACTGAGGCCAGCCTGGTCTACATAGTGAATTCCAGGCCAGCTGGACCTGGGTGCCTGTCTCAAAAAAACAAACAAAAAGCCCCACAGTCCATGTTCCAACACCGCTACACTAGCAGTCAAATTCTGACATGAGTCACAATGGACAAGTCACACAAGTGCACTTTGAGCTCATCCAACAATCCATCCATAAGTGGCAAAGTAGCCAGATGTCTATAATAGGAGGAAAAGTGTGTTTACCAGGTAGCTTTCCCTGCAAAAACAAAGACTCTTTTCTTAACTTTCAGAATCTAAAACATTTTCACAAAAGTATTAACTCTTATTCTTGACTTCGACTTAGCCATTCTTTAAGCAGTATCCACTTAGCCCTGTCTCAGGGCATTTGTACTTTATGTTCCCTCTGCCTAGATTGCCCCTTTGCCAGGCATTCTCATGGCTTGCTCCCTTACAAGCCAAATTTGACTATGTACTCTCCTTACACTGTCCTTAATGCTGGCAGTGTCCACTTGCCTTCCACCATGATGTCCTTTCTGTAACCCCAGTGTCCACTGAGAATCATTGTTCTAGATTAAGGAACAAACTTTAAGTACCTAAATTATATACAAGAAAGCGGCCCTTTGGGTCAGTACCAAGGACCCTAGGAAGAAACCCATCCCATGCTCTCATTTCCTGCTGTCACAGCTGGCCTTTCCATGAGGTTCTTGACCTCTCTAAGAAAGTAGTTTGTCTGGCCATGTCACAGTTCTCTTCCTCAACGATCCAAGATGAGAAAAAAACCCTTTCCCACCAGGACCCACATTTTGTCAAGTCTATTACATCCTCCTGAGTAAAGGGGAAGCCCACTGGGGTGAGAATATACCATGGTTTGTGCTGTTTACCTAAGACGAGGTGTTGGCAAGCATCTGTACACACAAGTGCTGTGCTCTCCCACCTCCCTCGGAGCTGACTGCCAAGCCTGTAGCACATGCTTCTAGTACGTTCTGACTGCCAAGCCTGTGGCACATGCTTCTAGTACGTTCTGACTGCCAAGCCTGTGGCACATACTTCTTGTACGTTCTCCATTGAAATCCCTGCCACTCCCACTGCTCAGTTTTTCAAGGTGAGCTCTGAGGTTCTCAGAAGACTGAAAATACAGTCCTTCATGGATTTGACCTTTGGGCTCCTCCCTAGCTGCTCTGTTCTTTCTGCCTGCCTTTTCTCCTCTCCAGTCTGGATTGGTTGCTGCCTGGTCCTGTTTTTGTGCCTATTTGAAGCTCCTGCTGCCTATTCCTGCAATAGACCTTTGAGATCCTGGCTCATGCCTCTAGTATTGTGCTTGATACCAGCATTTTGTCTGAAGTTTTTATACATAATTGTGCTGTCTCTCTGTGTTAAGCTGATGGATCAATGGACTTGTTTACAGTGTGATATTTTCTATTAAATCTAATATTTTCCAATAAAAATAGTTAGCAGTGCAGTTTTTTTCTGTTGTGGTTCACTAAGTTCTGAACTTATACTCAAAAATTGGGAAAATATTTTACAGTTAATTAAGATGTGCATTATAAGTAGTTAGGAAAGACCTGGGCCCTTTTCTTCCTCCTCCTCCTCCTCCTCCTCCTCCTCCTCCTCCTCTTCTTCAGCATTAATTTAAAGGATTCATTTTTAATTACTTTGTAGCAAACTGTTGCTTGCCTGCAGATACACCAGTGTCCCTCTTGAATCTTCTTTTGAATGTATTTGCTATTTGTATCGCCCAAATCGACTTGTTCCTTAGAGTCATAGGACTCCAAAGAACTTCAGTGCAAACCAACAACACAATTTACTTAGTAGCTGGCCACACAATATAGATCCTGCTTAATGGAGCTTCTTTGCTTAATTATTTGTGTAACTGAGAGCTTTAAAGTCAGTCTAGAACTGTGCAAGTTATAAGTACAGAAGAAAGAGCAGTCTACATAACCTAACAAGCAAAAGCTGATCAAACCTTCTTCAAAGAAATGACTAAAACTGCATCTCTGTATACATTAACTACTTGATGTAATGAGCTCATTGTCTTTACTATTCCCTATGTATCTCCATCCCTTCAAGGCTCAAACCCTAAAGAGCTTCTAATTTACCTCTTGTCTCTGGTGGACTTGACTGTGTAATAATAGGCTTTCCTGTCCAGTGCATTTTGCTGACGATGTTTGTAAGGTTTATCCAGTGGTGTGTATCAGGCTTTTATTCATTTTTTAAAATTTTACTTCTTTTTTATGTGTATCAATGTACTGTCTGCATGCAGGTCTGTGCACCCGTGTCGTGCAATGCCGCGGAGGTCAGAAGAGGGTCTCAGATTCCCCTGGAACTGGAGTTCTCCTGGAATTGGAGTTACAGACGGTTCTCAGCCGCCATGTGGGTGCTGGGGATCGAACCTGGGTCCTCTGCAAGAGCAGTCGGTGCTCTTAACCACTAGGCCATCTCTCCAGCCCCTTTTATTCATTTTTATTGCTAAGATCCACTATGTGGATCTACCACATTTTTGCTTGTCCACTTACCAATTGATGGATATTTGGGCTGTATCCTTGAATTGGCTGTTTTGTGGCAATGTAATCATGAACATTCACACATATATTTTCAGTCCTGTGTATGTCTAGGTGTGGAACTGCTGGGTCGTATGATAACCCTGCTTTAACATTATGAGGAATTAACCAAACTAAAGTGGTATATCATTTTCGCTTCTCGCCTGTAGTGCATGAGGTTCCAGTTTATCATGTCCTTAACCAACAATTGTTGTCTGGAAGAGGATTGTTTTCAGTGAAAATATAAAGTCATTAAAATACGAAAAGTCCAATTAGATTATCTTATACTTATATGAGGAGACCTGCATATGAATCATGTGATTCTAGAACTTAAAACTGAATGTTACTTTGTAGTTTTGTATACAAAACAGCCTATTGGAGTCTAATTACCTTATCATTAATGTTTACCAGATGGTTGGGAAATGCAAGTTTTCTTTTATGTCTAATTGAGAGGTAAAGGCTGGTATGATGATTATATATGTAAAATATAGTTACAAGTTAACTCTGTTTCTGAATGTAATGAAATATAATTGAAATAGGACAAATTGAATAACAAAATTAAAATTAAATTTGCAAAATAGAGGTCGAATAGTTATAATTGAATGCATGTTATTCTCTAGGATATTGGGAAATGATTTGGCCTTAGAGTCAGAGCTCAGTATTTTTTTTTTTTTTTTTATTTAGGGTGCCCCCTTCCTGTCCATGCTTGCCTGCCATACTTTGTACCTTGGTATATCAAAGCCAATCACCAGACATTCCCCAGCAAGCATTCTGTGCTGAAAGGATTTTCTTTTAAGTGAAGGATTATAGTTTGATGTGGTAAGAAATGAACAGAGTCTGTGGGGGATTATCTCAAACTCAGATTTGGTTTTTATTAGACTAGGAGACCCAACAATATTGAGACATGTGTGAATCTAAAGTTACTTCCTAAACAACTGTCTAGCTCCGAGCAGCTTTCCCTTTGTTGATCGCTATGTGTCAGGTACAAGAGCACATACTGTGGTCTTTCTGACTTGCATCTTGAGCCTTAGCTGCCTCCACTTGCAGGTGATAAAAAATGTATATTTTCCCCAATGAGCACACTGGACTCTTCCCCTCTGCTTCTAATGCATAGTTTTCACTGGAGAAAGAACCATTCTTTCTCTTCAAGATTCAAATGAGATCCCACCTTAACGATCAAGTACTTCACCTTTGAGCTGAGTGCTTCGTTTACTGCATAATAAAATTCAGAAGTCCCTAGAATTTACACTGTTTCTGAGAAAGACAAAGATGAAACAAACATAATAAAGAAATACTTTCCTTGCATAGTGGAAGTGATAGGTCTTGGAAATCCAAAGATAGGGAAGCAAACTAATGGGAACAGGGAATTGGGAAAGGCGATATGCTACTCTAATACTAGTACAGGTACACTGATCTCATGTCTGAGGCATTAAAAGGCATGAGGGCATGCAGTGTGGCTGTCTGTGCATGGCAAGCATAGCCCAGAGAAGTCACACTATTGTGACAGCCTCTATATGTAACTGATAAAATTCCAGCTACTTGGGGTGTTGATGGGTTAGTTTTATCAGTAGCTTCTGTAGGCAAACATTTCTTTCTACTCGAACTTAAGAAATTCTAACATTAATTCAAAGACCAATCTCTCATGGTCCTCTTCCCTCCCACTACGAGGGTTGTTTGAGAAGTCACAGGAATCCCCTCCTCCTCCTTCCACTATAGGATCTGGATGTGGCCTGTGGGATACATCCATAAGTACTTTCTGTTTCAAGAGGACCAACACCGTCCATTCTTCCCTGCCAGACTCACCACACTATTCCTGAGTCTCCCCTCCATTTTCATCGCCTTTCACACATGATGGTGGTTTCCAATCTCTTTTGAGTGTCTCTCAAATACTGCCCATGGATCCCCACCCCCACCCCTGGTGAATGAGTCTGAATGAAGAGATGGTTTTTTACTACTGTTTCCTTTTCTTCAGCACCTTGCATCTGAATGGGTATATTCTTGGTGTGTCACCTTCAAGAGAAAATTTCCAAAACAGTCCTACATACCAATTTAGGAATCTTCATTGCTCCTGAATTTACAGGTTAGATTCAGGTTAGGGACTTCATACTCTTGACTATTAAAAATTTAAAAGAACTTATGCTGTAAAACCCTCTGCTTTGAAGCAGTCTGATTTTCCATATCATTTTATATTTCCTGGTGGTTTGGGAATAAATACTAGAAGTATTTTTATTCCTGTGGAGCTTCTACATGTAAACAAACAATAATCTTGTTGAAAGAATAGGTCAAGACCCATAAATGTATGTATTTTCAGAAGAAAAAATAAACTTTTTTCCAAATTCCGTTGTGTCTCTTTTCTTTCAGCATATTAGAAACTTTAAGTGTCAGAAGGCAGATCTTTTTTGTTTTCTGGAGTCCTCAGACCCTGGAACTTCTTCAGAAGCTGCATTCAACAGAAGTGTCATAGGCAATGTTCCTCCTAACGTGGTCATTAGAGTTGTTGAAGGCTCTGTGTTCTGTAGGACAAGCATTTAGTACTGATTGGTTGGGGTGCTGCAGGCCTGGGCTCACTTCATTGTAGGCTTGGATTTGGTAAATGCTAGGAAGGACACATAAATGTGTCTTTGGGTTTTTAGAGGAAGTTTTTTATGTTAATTTGTATCCTTATACGCACAAGATTGGTTATGGGTCGGGGAGAGAGTCTTTCATTCTCTCTAATATTTTATGGAATAGTGATTGTTCATAGTTTAAAGGTCAAATAACATTTGACTATTCTTGTCCCAGATTGTCCTTTTCCCTTTCCATCTGTGACAGTCCCTTTCCGCTTCATTATCAGCGTGCTTCTCAAGTTTCTCTTTGTAATTTTATGTGAGATGTTTATTCTGGTCTTTGTAGATTCTTTTTTCAGTTTTATTTTTATGGACTGTAGAAGACAAAGATTTAACCTCCAAATAACCTTTCATCTAAAAATAGTTATGTCAAATACTATTCAAAAGTTAGTTATTTCCAAATCCTACAAAAAAAAAAAAATTTTTTTTCAGAGCAAATTTTTTTGGGGGGGGGGACTATTGGGTTTTCATACTGCATCACCACAGAATTTCTCTGTAAACGAAATCTTAGGCTCAGAAGATGTAGACATATATAATTTTAAGAGGATAACTATATTAACAACAATTTTGATTTATTTCAGTGTTAAAACAACACATGAGAAGTCTGCATGTTCTGGTATCTTGTGGTTTCTGAATAAGTTTGGTTGTTTTTAAACCTGAGTCAATTAGAATCTTAATCACTAAATATCTTATAGAGGTAGGGGTGAAAGTTTAGCCCTACTTAAAAGACTAACGGTGCTAAAGACAAGCTGTTCTGAGAATCATAGATTTGCATGAAAACCTCACAAGGGAAAAATAGTAATTGCCTCAGCATGAGAGATGGAACATATTTTAAGATAATTGGGGACTGTCTTTTATGTGTTCTCTTTGGTTTAGTTTTGATTTCACATACTTTAATTTGTTTCTGCCTCTTAATTTTTTTTTTCTTAATGTATTCTAAAGAACATGAAACAGTTCTGAGGATCTCATTACTACTTGTGAAATTACCTTCTTCTGTGTCATTTGATACAATTTTTATCTGTCTTAAGAGTGTCTTAGAACAGGCTGTTATGTTTTAGCAAGTTGACATTAGAGGAAATTCTAAAAGTACCTATTCTGTAAATTCAAATATATTGTACCAAACTCTCATAAGTGAACATTTTAAAGTCCCTACCCCCTAATCTTCCTTTCCTCCCCATATTTAAATTCTTTGGGAATCCTTATTTATTTATTTATTTATTTATTTTTGCTTCTGTTTGTGCTTTTCATCCTTCATTTCAGTAGAACTTACATGTTTACTTGTACACTTAGTTTAAATGCTACTTTTAGCCATTCTTCTACTGGTGCAGCCAGAAGTGGTCAAACTAAAGATGCTCTGTTCTTTGCTGGATACACCAGCAAAGTAAACGGTGTAAATTCCAGGGACTTCTGAATTTTATTATGCAGTAAACCAAGCACTCAATTTTGAGGTCACTTACCGCTTTGTTTCTTTTTGCAAAGGCACTGAGACGTGAGTTAAAGGAGAAAGAATATTCTGTCCTGAATGCTGTAGATCAAGCTCGAGTTTTCCTGGCTGATCAGCCTATAGAGGCCCCTGAAGAACCAAGAAGAAACCTACAATCCAAAACAGGTAAGACTGATTTGTTTAATATGCCATAAAAAAATACGTTTTGGGAAAACAACAACAACAAAAAATCGATTAGACTTTTCCTTGTAGCATTAAGGATTTGATATTTGAAAATTTTCTAAGGAAACTGTATCAAGTGTGTCATCATTAATTAGCAAGTTTTATATTTACATATTAAAATACATTATGATTTTAGATTACTATTTTAGAGGATTATTTCGAAAGGAAACCAGGTACTTTGGGTACCAGTGGAAACTACAAACTATTTTCCCTATGAAATAAAAGCATGATTCCTTTGGTAGAGGACCTGAGTTCAGTTCCTGGTACTTATGTTGGATGGCTCACATCTGCCGGTAAGGACAGCTCCAGTTGGTCAAGTGCCTCCGGCCTCACTCAACAGGTACCTGCTTTAACATGCATATACCTATACCAGATATATACACATGATTAAAAATAAAGTACATCTTTCCCCCAAAACAAGTTTTGTGGCTAGAGATCTCAGTGGTTAAGAGCACAGACTGCTCTTTCAGAGGACCTGTGTTTAAATCCCAACACCCACATGGTGGCTAACAACTGTCTGTAACTCCAGTGTTTGGGGATGTGTTGCCCTCTTCTGACCTTGGTGAGTATTGTGTGGCATGGGTGCACTTACATACGTGATGGCAAAACATACACAAAAAAACCCAGTTTCTTGATAAGTAATTGAGAGTAGGTTATTAAATAGATTGTAGTAAATATATAAAATATTTAAATATCTAGAACCTAAGACTTAAAAAGCAGACAATGGCATTTCACCAAAAAATAACAGTCTGTAACGTCTGCGCACTCGGCCTAAAGATGATACAGGAACCACCTTAATTTGTCACATGGTAAATTTAAGAGAAAATTTGTAATGCATTTTGGGACCCAGATACCATTATTATAATTTTGCACTCTTGATAATAAAAGCATTCTGATGCATTTTCAAACAACATATTCAAATTATTTTTTCCATCATTCACATCATAAAGGGAAAGTGGGCATGCAGGAGTGCCTTTCAGGTGTGTAGCATTGAAATCACAGGCATGCATTATGTGTAAAGGTAGCACAGTGGGGAGCACTTCCCTGACTGTAGCTGGAACTGCCTCAGACATGAGTGTGGGGAATCATGTCCTCCTCATCTTGCCTCACAGAAGCCCTTCTTCAGTCTGAGTGAATGTCTCATCAAGGCATGATTTGCTTACCCTTTTTGAGTGTCCTTTCCAAAGTAATTTTCTATCTTTTGTGTTGCTACTACTGCTTGTGGAGTTACCCCTACTGGGAACCCAAGTCAGGTGAGGATCTCCCACTTATCAAACCCAAGACTAAAAATCACTCACAATTATTATTTCTGTCTTTGAAAAATAAATTCTGAGTATGGTTGGCCCTTTCTTCTTTAACTTTTATATCTGTGGATGCAGCCAACATGGACTGAAATTATTAGGAAAATAATTAGCATCCGTAGTAAACATACACAGAACCTTTCTGTTTTACCATTTGTGTTCTACTTGGTGTTAAAGCAATTAGACATGATTTAAAGTGCATGGGAGGGTGCGCTGAGGCTTTTTCCAATATGATGTCATTTAATGTAAGGGACTTCAACCTTGACTGATTTTGACATCTGAGGGGGGTCCTGGGACCAGTGCCCTGCTAAACAAGGAGAGATGAGTGTTCCCTGTTATGTACATCTGAATTATATAAGTAAATATGACACAACAGCACACGCGTGTGCAGCATGTGCACACTGCCGTTGATTCCAGATTCTCAGCCTTCTATGTGTGGTCTTGGGATAGTTGTAAGCAGAAGCAGTTGCTGCTTTCGGTCGTGCTTGTCACACTGTGTTTTGAGCTCCCGAGTTTCAAGGCTCTTTTTCTTCTTCCTTGGATTTTCATAGTTATACCCACTGTAAGCTTTCTACTCCCTCCAGTAATCTTGGGACTGCCTTGCCATGACTATTCTCCATTCTCTTCTATTTTTAATTTTTATTATTTTTTTTATTTTTTATTTTTTGGTGTTTTCAAGACAGGGTCTCCCTGTAGCCCCAGCTGTCCTGGAACTCACTGTGTTGACCAGGCTGGCCTTGAACTCACAAAGATCCACCTGCCTCTGCCTCCTAAGTGCTAGGATTAAAGGCATGTGCCACCATGCCCAGCTCTTCTATCTATTTTTAAAAATCCTTTCCAAAAGGATGTTTTAGCGATTGCTGGTGTCCTTTAGAATATTCAAATGGACAAGAAGAATCCTTAGCAATGAGCTCTGCCAGATGTGCTCACTTTACAGGTGAGAAGCCAGAGATTTCCCAGGCAAATTCTTTTTAAAAATTTTTTTTAATTTGTTTTTTATGTGTATGAGTGTACTGTCTGCATGTAGGTTGGTGCACCCGTGTCGTGCAATGCCAGGCAAATTCTTATCTAGATCCCAGCCTGGTCCTCTTGTGTGCTTCACAGATGCTGCTGTTGCCTATGTACCCTCCGCACCCTTTGGGGTTTATCAGATGCTAAAATTCCTTTTGTTGTTCTGAGTTGAGTGATCCAGTTTTCATCATTGCCTGTCCCGTGTAGTGCTCTGTATATGTAAGGTATGTGCTCAGATTCATACAAGATACATGGCTACCTAGATAGGTATTGAATATAAAGAAATTGTGCCTAGCATGATGGTATACACCTTTAATCTGAGTACGTGGGAGGCAGAGGCTGGGGGTTATCTGTGAGGCCTAGGCCAGCTGGGGCTATAGGGAGATCCTGTCTCAAAAAAGAAATTGTTTTATTGTTCTGCCTTTACATCCAGTGTTCTACGGGAACAGTTTTCTAAGCTAAATGATTAATAATGCTTTACTGATTACTAGTACCACCAGATTTTAAAGCAAAGAAATGAACCAAATTGTAGAGAATTCTTGAGTACAGCTAGTCTCTCAGAACTTGCTCTTCTTCACAGTCTTGACTCCCTAAAGCATCACTGCAGCTGAGAGAAATTGAAATCACAAGCAGAAGGGATGGTTGGAATAGAAACCAACTTCAGCTATTCTAGAATAAATGATCAGGCTGTATGGAGTTCTGGTCCCATAGCTCTCCAGAACCTCTGGTTGCCTCCTGCCATGCACCTTATTTTCCCTGCAATCTTTGCATCCTGCCTCGTGCATTTCTGCCTTCCTGGTTGCTTGGCTCAGAATTCTTGAACTGCTGTGGGCCTCTTTTTTTTTTTTTTTACCATCCGGATTAATTCCATCAGCAAATCCTGTGGTTGCTACATTCAAACTTTATCAGAACTAAATCCTTTATCACCACTGCAGGCTGCCACCACCTGTCACTTGGGTTACTGATCGTCCTTCAGTTCATCTCGCTGCCCTATCCTCCCCCCTCCCCAGCCACCACATAGATAGTACTTTCTCAGAAGCTATAAAAAGCAATGGTAAAGGTGAGCCACATGACCTCACTGTTCTATTGCACAGTGGAGGACCTTCCTCAAGTTAGGTCAGACTCCTTATAATGGCTTCACTGACACACTTTAGAAATAGTATGTGTCAAAATCCAGGTGTGGTGGTGAACACCTTTAATCCCAGCACTCTGGAGGCAGAGGGAGGTGGATTTCTGTAAGTTCAAGACCAGCCTGGTCTACAAAGGGAGTTCCAGGCCAGCTGGGTTTATAGAGAGACCCTGTCTCAAAAATACAAAAGAAAATCGTATGTGTCAAGACATGTGGTGGCTACAGGTCAGCATGAGGCATCTTTTTTGCTCCACCTTATCTTTTGAGACAGTGTTTTTCACTGAACCTGGTACTTACTTAACCATTAGCTACACCGGTCGGCCTTTTAACTCAGGGTCCCACCAGTCTCCACCTTCCCACATCACTCCATTCCTATGATCAGGTGAACTATGGTTTCAGATATACAAACCACACCCAGTTTTTTCATGTATGTGTTAGGATCTGAACTCAGGCCCTCTTGCTTGTAAACCCATCACTTTTCCAATCAAGCCATCTGCTCAGCCCCTGGTTGATGCATTTTGTAATATGTAGCACATAATGGGTGCCTATTACATAGTTATGGAATGAAGGAATGTACCAGCTGAGCACCACTGGGGATGGGTAAGAAGTGTGAGACACATATTCCTGAGAGGTTTGGTTGGAAATAAAGCTAGCACAAAGAGATGAGGAAACAGCAAGCAAAAAACCAAAAACCTGTGCATGCCCATGGGCTTGGCTGTGCATCACAAAGTAGAAGGACTTTGAGTATCAGATTGGAGACAGTTGCTCCTGAGAAAGTCATTGGAGTGTGTGTGTGTGGGGGGTATTAGACTAAGGGACAAGGGTTGTCCGTAATGGGGACAGTGGACTCAGCACTTGGATGTCAAGAGAGAAACAGTGTGCTGAGAGGGCAGCAAGTGGCTCTAGGATCAGAGACTTGTGCTTGGACAAGATGGAGACCTGTGTGTGTGTGTGTGTGTGTGTGTGTGTGTGTGTGTGTGTGTGCGCGCGCGCGCGCGCACGCATGCACGTGGGCGCTATTATAGTTTCACGTGTTTAAGCTTGGGAGAAAAGTGAAATCACAGGTCTTAGGGTATTCAGTTTAAAGTCTTCTGTGAGTTGGTTTTTCTTTGAGCAATGTGAGGAATTGTTTACCGTGAGCTCCTTTCCTGGCTGTGTGAAGTGCTTCATATCTTTAAAGCTTCAGTTTACTGTCAGTTCTTGGTAGTGAGCCATTAAAGAGTTAAAAAGATATTTCCTTTTGACTTCTTCATTTGTTGTTAGACTCTGGAGGTTAAGTGCCGTTTTCCAAATACCACATCTGGGTGGTTGGCAAGAGAAAAAAGTTACATCAATTTGACTTTATAAGTTTTTTTGGTTTTGTTTTGTTTTACGACGAGCCATTTCATCCCCTCTCTTTCCTTCATAGTATTTTCTGTAATAGTAGCTGATTTTACCTGCTGTTAAAAGTAAATGGAGGAAAATTATCCATAATAGCTTTTATACTTTTGTTGTTTACCATGACTTATGCACAGCACTGTCAGAAGCCCATAGCGTTTCAGCATTCGCCATCTCATGTGATGCTAGGTACTCAACACTGGAGGAATTAGTGATAACATGATTCATATTATTGTTTTTCGGTTCTATTTAATAAGCATTTTCGAATGTGCTATTTGTATTGTGCCCTAGGGTGCAAAGATGGATCCATTTCTTTTTAATTCCAGAAAATACTTTCTCCATCATTTTTCATTCAAATGTCTTTTTCTCTTGTAAGCCCTTTCCCTTTATTTTTCTGTTACGAAGTCTATTAACGATTACAGTGTCGCATGCATTTTAGTATAATATGTTTAGAAATCCCATGAGAATTTCATCCATGCATACTATGTGTTTTGATGAATTTCACCCCCAACTCCCCCCTTAATTCCTCCCAGATTCACCCTGTACTCTCGCCTCTCCCCCTGTTGCTTCCCAGATCCTTCCTCTATCACTATCCCTCCCAATTTAGTGTCCTCTTTTTTAGTCCACTAATTCTAATTTGTGCTGTCCATATACTACTCATGGGTATATGGCCATCCACTGGAGCACAGTTGAACTGTCAGGGGCCACACCCTTAAAGAAAATCCACTCCCCTTCCCCCAGAATCCACCAGCCGTCCATAGTTCCTTAGCTAGGAGTACAAGCTCATGAACCCCTCTCCCCTTGCTGTTGCATGTATTTTAAAGATATTTGAAAAGCAATACTGCCCTACTGACCCTGTGTGTGCATGTGGAGTCCAGAGGGTCTCTTAACGTTTATCTGTAGTTAGCTGGTTCCACACGGCTCTCTGGCCAGCAAGCCTTAGAGATCCAGCTGTCTGCCTGTCCAAAACTGGGACTACAGATGTGTGCCATCACACCCAGCTTTTTCATGTGAGATCAGGAATCGAACGAACTTGGGTCCTTCTTGCTTGCAGTGCAAGTACTTTACCTATTGAGCTATCTCTTTAACCTTCAAATAATCTGTATAAAGGATGGAATTGGCATTTGTTCTCAGTGGTGTCTGGATTCTTCCTGGCACAGAAGGCTGCAGAAGTGCGGCCTCAGCTTTTCTGTCTGGCCCTGTATCATGCCTCTCTTGTTTCCATACTTATGTTCATAGGGCACCAAACTCCTCATGGTGTTTGTGGTCATGTGCTGCCTTGTCCCGCCCACCTGGGTTTTCCACTGTTTGTTCCTCTTTTCCAGATTTCTAACTCTGTCTTCATTTGCTTGCACAGTGATTACTCATTCTATCCTCCTCTTGCGCCCCCAACCCTGAGATCTCAACCCGCTGCCTGTATCTTCTTAGATACCTTCCCTGTCTGATCTCTTCCATGACTCCTGGTATTCTGCTATTTAGCTGTGCTCCCCATATCTGAATCAGAAGCTTGGCCCTTGTTGGTGCCTTAGTGACGTCCAGTTTATTGAGAATCTGAATGTGAAAAGTGATCTGAGCATCCACAGTAGATACAATAAGGGGAACATAATACAGATCCCATTCTTGGCTCACAGGCAAGCCATCAGGTACTGTCCTAGAGGAACAAAATCACACTTTGGACACTGTTGTAACTACTTGAACTTGATGTCCAGTGAATTATGAGTAATTAACAAAATAGAAGTGACAAGGGTGGGAAAAGGTTGACAGGAATGACCTTATCTGTCTGGTAGCAATGGGAAGGAAAATGAGAGACTATAGAAGAGCTGGGAAATAAGACGAGCCAGAATTGTCAGTGAAGCTTTTTATAATTTAGAGTCTGATGCTATGAATTATGATTTATTTCTGAAGGTGGATGATAAATCCATTATGGGAGGTATAAGAATTTTTATTGTATTTCAATTCCCATCTAGAATGGGAACTATAAAAAGATAGGGCTGAATAGGTATGATGTATTTGTCTGGAAAACTCAACTAACTTAGCCTGTTTAGAAATGATTATTAAGTAAATACGATTTTTAACTAAATTAAAGTTCTATGAATAATTACAGAAACTAGAAAGTTCACAGCTTTTTGTATACTCATATTGTTTGAATGACACACTAATAACATTATGGTAATAATGTCATTTAATCTATCATATTAATTTACTTTTTCCTTTTAATGCAAATTACTTTTACTTGATTACCTTCACCCAGGTTGTATTAAACCAGAACAATGGAATAATAAATTTATCATCATTTGCATTGTTCTTTCTGCTTTCAGGCTACTTTTGTGTTCATTCTTTGAATCATCTCAGTGTGTTAGGCAGATCGTAGGGTGTGATTTTTCATAAAAAACATACACAGGCCAAGAATATCTTGCTTTGCCAACCAAGGTTGTCTACCTAATGAAAGGGAGATGCAGGATCTGCACACCAAGCTTTCATCCAGCAACTTCCCTGGCCCCTGGCGGTTTTTACTGGCCTTTGGCTCATCGTAATGTCACCTTCTCCATCTCTGCTCACTGGAGCCTCTGCCTACTGACATCCTCACTCTTGACTCTCTATGTCAAGAGCCTCTTCGCCTTGAACATATATTTCTCAGCTCTCTCTTGCACTACCAACCACCCCATGCTGCCCTCAGACCTCTTCTGAATCCTATGGGAGACAAGAACTGAACAATTGTGAGATTGACATCTAGCCATAGGCAGCCTTAGCTACCACCCCCAGGTCCCTCCATTATCCAGAGAAGCCAGGGAATAAGCACTTTCTTGGCTATTCATCACCACCTCTTATTATCTTTTAAAATAGTAGATTATTTTCTTCATTAATTTTCCCACAAATCTACTTTAAAAATAATTCTGGTCAAAAACATTATGGTTACAATGACTACTGTTTCATTCCAGTTGTTCCAAGCATCATTTCTCTTTCAGCCTAGTCAATTTTGCTTCATTTAGTGCTATTTCATTACTAATCATGGAAAAAATATAGTTCTTAATGTAGTGCGTTTGTCCATGTGTGGTTGTATGCTGTGTGTAGTTGAATATGAATGAATTTGTGACTGATTAATAATTATTTTTTCAGATAAAAATATGTTCATATTTATGTTTTCCTGTTTGATTCTTTGGTTAGTGATATGTATCACACTATTTATTTTAACTCAGAGTATGCTGGTATTTTTAAGCACTAAATACCTCATAATATTTCAGACAGCTCAATACTACCAGTGTTTCATATGTGAACACTCATATCTTTTATAAGAAAGAAGTAATAAACAACATTTTCAGTCTGCTATATCAATCCATTTTATGCCAATGTTAGTAAACTTAGGCAAATAAAATTTCATGATTATTTAATGAGTGAAGATGTGGAATTATCATATTAGTTAGTATAAGTTCCTTTCATATTGTCTCAGAATACTTAATGTTGAATCATTTACTTACATATAATAAAATGAAACCAAATTATACCTTACCCAACAGAAATAATTAGGCTGTTAAAACTAGTGCAGGTATTTTCCTCCAAAGGCTTTTTTATTTTCTTAATATAGTTTTATCAATTAAAAACACCTTCATAGTAAATGACAGACCTCCATGGTTCTAACAGGCCCCCATGTTTAGGCCCTGACTGGCCCCACAGCCTGGCTGCAGGAAGGCCCTGACACAGCTGGCAGAGGGCAGCTGAGGCACCGCCTGGAGCCTGTCCTTATGGTGTCCTCGCTGCCTCTTTGCAAGTGTTCATTTTCTTGCCTTGCTCTCACTCACCATCTCATGCAAGCAAGAATGGATGCACAGTCTTTCTTTAGATCTGAAGCAGTTTGGAGAGAGTTTTACTGATTCAGGTTGAGTGAGAGGACCCAGGTCTTTTAAGATCGGCAAACTCTTCATTATATGTGTCCTGTGAAATGAATAAAGAAGCAGTTCCCATGAAGGAAGGACAACCAAGAGATGTTGTGTCTATGCTAGCAACAAGCCAGGGTTTGTCAGATGCTGACACCATGCCAGGCTCTGTGTCAAGGACCCTCCCCCACCATGACTTGTTAGTTCTTGTAACAGCTCTCAGTGTTTTTACCGTCCAGTTTACCGTCCAGATAGGGAAACATGTCTGAATATGAACCAAGGTTTGTACCACTAAATGTGGTAGTCGTAACCTCTGTCATTTACAGTTTTATCTGCGTCAGTATTTAATCAGTATTTCTATATTCAATAGACGTAAGAGTTCTTTTTTTCTTTAAGAAACTTGCACGGCAGTCAAATCTGCACCTGGCTCTGCTCACCTCCACTGCTACATTTTCCTTATTGAAGTACCACATTGCTTAACAGAGGGGCACAGCAGTTCACTGATTCCCCATCACCAAGGGAGAAGGTGTTAGGCAATGTTAGGATTTGTCTTTTTAATTTTTCACATAAAAAGTTGATGTATAAGTAATTGCTTTCAGGCCTTTAGAACACAACAATAATTTAATTAACTTCCCAAATCCAAATTAGATGAGTAAAGTTGTAATGCATGAAAAGGCACAGAAAAATGTTACTTCCCCCCTCATATTCTTTTTTTTAAATTTTTTAATTAATTTTATTTATTTGTGTATGTGTATATAAATGTACTGTCTGCATGCAAGTTTGTGCACCCATGTCGTGCAATGCCGCGGAGGTCAGAAGAGGGTGTCGGATTCCCCTGGAACTGGAGTTCTCCTGGAATTGGAGTTTCAGATGTCTCTCAGCCGCCATGTGGGTGCTGGGGATCAAACCCGGGTCCTCTGCAAGAGCGTTGGCGCTCCCAACTGCTAGGCCATCTCTCCAGCCCCCTCATATTCTTAAGTACAGGGTAATACTGTGATCCTGCCCAAATTCAAGATCTGTAATATCTGTGTGGTTGTAATGAACCAGTCAACATTTTTACAATCTAATGAATCATCTGAGGAAGCCCCTGAATTGAGCAAAGTTTTCAAAAAACACTTTTTCATGTTAATGCATATCATTCTAATGAAATTCCATCTAAATAAACAAATCAGCATTCTCGATGTTGAGTACAGAGGTTAGTTTGGACCTCACCATTTTAAATTAATTGTTCACCATCTGCTACTTTCACCAGTCAGTGTTGCAACTGACTGGTGAAAGTATAAATCACATTTGCCTCATAAAATAATAGGAACCATTTACATTGTGCACTTTATGATGATCAACATCTAGAATGTCACTTTCTGATTTGAGCTTAAAGGTTAAGAAGATACTAAACTTCAGTGGAGCATGTTATTTTTTGTTACTGTTTCTCAGTAGAGAGCTAGAGCCTTCTGCAGTGTTACCCTGTTTTTGACAACATAATGCTATAGAAAAGGCATAAATTTCCCTCTGCAATTAAACTCTTCACTTATGGTGCAGTACATAAACATAAAGCATTCTTAACTTCTTTTATAAGAATGGATAAGCTCAGGTAGAAAGCTCCCGACTTTCATAGCTTGTAAATTACCAACTCCCTTGTGTAACTGCGAAGCAGGAAACTGAAGGCTTTTTATGTGACTTATGTGCTCTGAGTGTGTGTGTGTCCACTCGTGAATATGGAAGCTGGACGTCACTAGATGTCACTAGCTGGCCTATAAGCTCTGGAAGTCCTTCAGGCTCTGCCTTCCCAGCACTGGGGTTGCATGTGCACCACACCAGCTTTTTTTTTTTTGGTCTTTTTGAGACAGGGTCTCTCTGTAGCCCCAGCTGTCCTGGAACTCACTCTGTAGACCAGGCTGGCCTTGAACTCACAAAGATCCGCCTGCCTCTGCCTCCCTAGTGCTAGGATTAAAGGCGTGCACCACCATGCCTGGCACCACACCAGCTTTTTATGTAGGTGATGAGGACTCAGACTCAGGTCCTCGTGTTTGTGTGGTGAGTATTAAGCATTACCATCTCTCCAGCCTGTAGAGATGGAGAATTTCTTTTCCTTTTGGTTGTTTTGTTAAAGATGTACAGACATCTCTTCATTCCTTCAAAAATACTTACTGAATGCTGCCTGGGGCTGTAGGTGCTGGGAATACGTCTGAGAACATGGTGGCTGTCCTAATGAAAGATATTCTCAGCTTTTCTCCCCCTTTAATGCCACATCCTGCCCCCAGTGACATGGTGTTGCTTTCTAGCACAGTAACTAACTTGAATGAGTAAAGTACAAACTGCCATTAGCTTGAGGACATTTAGGGAATACTCAGTCACAGAAACTCAGAAGCTGACTCTCAGTTGCTAGCACAAACCTTGCCTGACTGTGCACGTTCTCCTGACCTTCCTGGAGTTGATGTCTCTAGTAGCCTCCTCACAGCTCAGCCCTGGCTCTGCTTACTTTGGACCACTTATAGGAAGAATACAACTTAAACATGTTTACGTTCTGGCTATACCTCTGCTGACTTACAAATCAGCGGTGTCCTGTCTCCCCTGGTCTGTAGTGTGATCTGTACTCATGTTCCCTCTCATTTCCCATCCGTCCCCAGCCTCAGCACCTTGCATTTGATCCTTTGGAAGGTATTCTCTAACTCTTTTCATTACCCTTTTTGATTCCCTTGAATGTATCTGTCGACACATTTTCTCTCCCACTCTCCCTTTCATTCTTGCTCTCTAAGAAGTCTAATCTGTGTCACCTTTGTCCTTATTGAAAGATGGAGGGTATACATTAGCAGGTTGATCTCCTCTGAGTAGCCTCTAGTTATTGTCATTCTTATAAATTATCATCTGAGCATAATTAGAAGTATTAATCAGGTGATGGCACTTGATGTTCTTGTAGTGTGGCCCATAATGAATCATCATCGGTTATATAACAGACTGGGAATTGGGCAGAGTCCTCTTAACCACTGATGGAACATTTCAGAGAGATTAAGTTGATCTTAATTAATCAGGAAATTTTGGAATCAGAGTAATATAGTTCCCATTATTTTAATCAGATATATCTTTTGCTGATGAAGAGGGAAAGGAGCAGTAAAGAGACAGGAATGAAGTGATACTGTAAAGTAAGCAGCAGGAAGCACATACATGCTGTGTGTCACTGCCGCCAGCAGCCTGGGGAGTGTGTGCCCCCCCCTTCCTCGTACTCCCCATAGGGATCTCCACCAGACCCTTGGCTAGGCCACAGAAGTAATTTAGATCTGGAGCATTTAGGAGCGGCTTCTACAGAGTCAGGTTGAGTAACAGACCCAGGTCTAGGACTGGCAGGCTCCCATTATAAGCATATTGCTACATGAATAAGCAAAGTTTAAAATAAGTTTATTGTTTAGAGAGACATAAGAAAACAGTCATATCTGAGTGTGGCTTCTTGTGAGGCACACCTAGGAGTCTTTACAATGGAGATCTATCTGTCTCTCTGTCCCTCTGTCTCTGTCTCTCTCTCGCTGTCTCTCTCTCTCTCACACACACACACACACACATACACACACACACACACACACACACACTCATTCACATGAGCAGTCTGGAGGCAAAGGAAGGCAGATCTCTGTGAGATCTAGGCCAGCCTGGTCTTTGTAGGCCAGCTGGGGCTACAGAGAGAGCCTGTCTCAAAGTTAAGGGAAATAATGTGAACTGGTTTACTTATTTCTGTCACAGAATTTCTTTTATAAATGAAATTGCAAGGTACATTGTTGAGATCTGGGGATAAGAAAAGAGCAGCAATACATTGAAATTCAAGATTATAAACATTCTAGCCCTCAGTAACCACAGGTCATTTGTTTCATTTTTTTTTTTTAATGTCCTTATTTGAGATACGGCTTGTAAAACCCGCATTATCTCTTTAGGCACCTTTGATTCTCTCAACTGTGTTAAGGTCTCTTGAGTCTCAACTAGCAGGAAAGACCAACCATATCCCAGGCTGAGGGGCTTCCTTCCCATCTTGTGTCCCCCTAATCGTACCCGTTTTCCCTTCCTGGCCTGCCTCAGAAGGACAAAAATATCAAGTAAAATCTTGTCTTTTGAAATCCAGTAGCTATTCAACTTAGTGAAAAATCTCTAGTGATGTCTAAGTTTCTTAGACTTAGAACTAAATGATTTAAAAAAGGATATAAGGGGGCTGGAGAGATAGCCTAGTGGTTAAGAGCACTGACTGCTCTTGCAGAGGACCCAGGTTCGATCCCCAGCACCCACATGGCAGCTAAGAACTGTCTGTAACTCCATTTCCAGGAGAACTCCAGTTCCAGGGGAATCTGACACCCTCTTCTGACCTCCNCCTTTGATTCTCTCAACTGTGTTAAGGTCTCTTGAGTCTCAACTAGCAGGAAAGACCAACCATATCCCAGGCTGAGGGGCTTCCTTCCCATCTTGTGTCCCCCTAATCGTACCCGTTTTCCCTTCCTGGCCTGCCTCAGAAGGACAAAAATATCAAGTAAAATCTTGTCTTTTGAAATCCAGTAGCTATTCAACTTAGTGAAAAATCTCTAGTGATGTCTAAGTTTCTTAGACTTAGAACTAAATGATTTAAAAAAGGATATAAGGGGGCTGGAGAGATAGCCTAGTGGTTAAGAGCACTGACTGCTCTTGCAGAGGACCCAGGTTCGATCCCCAGCACCCACATGGCAGCTAAGAACTGTCTGTAACTCCAATTCCAGGAGAACTCCAGTTCCAGGGGAATCCGAGACCCTCTTCTGACCTCCACGGCATTGCACGATGCAGGTGCACAAACCTACATGCAAACAGTACATTCATGCACACACAAAAATAAATAAAATAAAAAAAAAATAAAAAGGATATAAGTAAAAGAACCTTCATTGAAGGCCTACTGTGTGCCAGATATGTACTAGTGCTTTGTTGATATAAACTGAGGTTAAAAGAAATAAGAGCACCCTTTAGATAATATTTTTCTTCATATAAACACACATTTTTCTAATATTATAACAAATTGTCTAGAAGTAAAATTTTTTTTTATTCTTTTAAAATTTATTTTTTATACATGTGTTATGCCTGCATGTGTGTAAGTGCACCCGTGTCATGCAGTGCCTATGGAGGACAGAAGAGGGCCACAGATCTCCTCGAACTGGAGTCATATTTGTCAGCTGCTATGTGGATGCTGGGATTTGAACCTAGGTCTTCTGGAAGAGCAGCTAGTGCTCTTAACTGCTGTGTTATCTCCAGCATTTTTTTGTTAGTTTGATATCTTTTCATCCTTTGATGAAGTATAACAGATCAAGCTACAAAGAATGACTTAGGTATTGGGAGTTTTCATGGCTACACAGAAAAACTTAGGTAGTGGGAGTTTTCATGGCTTTTCCCCCCTTTATTTGTTATATTGTAGAATCCCTTAAAAAAAATAAAGAGCACAGTTATTTTCAGATCACATTGATGTTGCTCAGTTTGCCATACAATTAGGTAACTGGTGCTAGCATCCACAGATGAGGGATACCATTTGTCGTTTGTTTTTCTGGGACTGTGTTACTTCACTCAGCATGATATCGTCAGCTCCAACCATTTACCTGCAAAGTTCATGATGTCATCTTTCTCTACTGCTGCATAGAACTCCATTGTGTAGATGTACCACATTTTCTCTATCCACTCGTCAGTTGAGGGGCACTTGGGTTGATTCCAGCTCCTTGCTATTGTGAAGAGAGCTGCAATAAACATGGCTGTGCATGTATCTCTGTGGTAATAGTGAGCTTTATTTCATTGTGGCCTGACAGAATGCATAAAATTATTTCAATTTTTTTGTATTTGCGGAGGTTTCTTCTGTGTCCCAGTATGTGGTCAGTTTTGGAGAATGTTCCTTGGGGTGCTGAATAGAAAGTGTATTCTCTGGTATTAGGGTGGAATATTCAGTAGATGTCTGTGAAGTCCATTTGGTGTATCATATCATTCAGTTCAGATGTCTCTCTGTTTATTCTTTGTCTGGTTGACCTGTCCAAAGGGCTCAGTGGGGTATTGAAGTCCCCTACTATGAATGTATTGGGGTTAATCTGTGCCTTGTCGTCCTGGAGAATTGTCTTTATTAAAGTTTGGTGCATATATATATATATATATATATATATATTCATAATTGTGAAATCTTCATGGTGAATTGTTCCATTGATAAAAATGTAATGGTCTTCTTTGTCTCTTCTGATTTCTTTTACTTTGAAGTCTATTTTGTCTGATATTAAAATAGCAACACCTGCTTTCTTTTTGGTACCATTTGCTTGGAATATTTTTTCCATCCTTTCACTTTAAGGTGGTGCCTATCCTTGAAAGTAAGATGCATTTCTTGTAGACATCACATAGATGGGTTCTGTTTCCTAATCCAATCTCCCAGTCTATGTCTTTTGATTGGGGAGTTTAGTCCATTAATATTTAAGGTTATAACTGATTGATTTGTGTTGCTTCTTTTCACTTTATTATCCATTTGCATTTTTGGTCTAGGTTACCTCTTCTGCCATTGTTATGCTTTAATTAATTTCTCTTTCTAGGTGCCTGGGGATATGTTGCTTCCTTTCCTTCTGTCCTTTGAATTGCTTCAATATATCTTCTGAAGGATTGGTTTTCCGGACATGTTATTCTTTCACATCTTGTTTATGTCAGGAAGGTTTTCCTCTCTCCTTCCACTATATATTGACATTTTTGCTGTATAGTAAGTCCTGGTTGGCATCTATGGTCTTTTAACTGGAATGCTTTGCTCCACTTCTTCTTGCTTCATTAAGTTTCACTGAGAAGTCTCATTGTAATTTCTGATAGGTTTCCCTTAATTAGCTTGTTTGTTTCTCCTTGTGCTTTCAAATTTTGAAGCTCTGTTTTGGGCATCTAGCATCTTACTATGATATGGTGGGATAGTTTCTTTCTGATCTTGTCTGTTTGGAGTTCTATGTGCTTCTTGTATTTGTAATTGGTTTGTTTTTTTTAGTTTGGGGAAAATTTTCATTATTATTCTATTGAAGATCTGATCAATACTCAATTTCTTGGATTCTTTCTCTCTTCCTCTAGTTCCTATGATGCAGAGGTTTTGATCTTTTCAATAGTGTCCCACAGTTCCTGGTGTTCCACTTTTGTGATTTTTAAATTTTTCATAATCTATCTACTTGAGGTTTTTAGTTGTTCTGGTATCTTCCAGGTCTGATATTCTTTGTTCTGCTTTGCTCCATTTTCCTTCTGAGGTTTTTCTGTTCCCTTTCCTCTGATTGATGAGTGTTTGATTTCCCTTTTCATTTCAATCTTTGATTGTCTTTAGTATTTCCATTACTTTTGGAGCTTCTTCAGTCTTTTCCTGTAGCTCTTTTTGCTTCGCTGGTTGGTTTCCTTATCTTTTCAATCATGGATCTTTTCAGATGTTTGCTCATCTACCGAGTAGTTTTGTCATCCTCCTTTCTCATGCTCCTTCTTGAGTTTTTCATTCTCTCTCCTAAGTTCTCTGACTTGTTCTTTATAGTCCTTGATTTCTTTGAGTATGCCACAGTTTACTTCTAGATGTCTGTATCCTGGGCATCCCAGGGGCCATCCCAATCTCTAGGATTTCACACAGGGTTGTAAGCTTGATTAATTATCCTGCCCTTTCCCATGATTGTTTCTTCATGTGTCCCTGGCAGTGGGTTTCCACTTTGGTCTGTATGTCCAATGTGATCGTCCAAATTGCCTCTCCACTGTGTTGAAGGCTTGCTTTGTCTGCGCTCTTCAGATGCCCTCGTTGTTTTGTTTGATTTGTTTTTCTCCTCTCTTCTTATGGAGTGTTGACTGTCTAAGCTTTAGCTTTCTATTTGAAGTCTAATGCACTCTTCTCCTTTTGTTTCTGAATGGTTTTCCAAAGTTCAAAGAATCACCACTTGACACCTCTTCGGCAATCCCAATTGGCTTGGGGGTGGAGGGTAGATTCCTGTTTGGCCCTGTACCACAGTATGTGCTTCAGTTGGTCTTGGAAAATCCCTGATTCTCACAGTCCTTTTCATATGATTTTTTTAGGTAGAATAAATTTTATTTGAAATTTGATGTTTCACAAGGGGGAAAAAGTAAAGCCTAAAAATTGTGTTCCAGTACAAGTCAATTCAATAAATATATCTCAGGACAAACTGATCACTAGTTTGGATTTTGTAAAAACCAAGATGGAAAAAAAGAGAATGTTTGTGACATAAAGAATCACAAGTCACAGTAAAGGCTGTGTTAGTACCATAATTAGAAAAAGTAACAAAAAAATGTAGAAAATCTTCATTAAAACAACGACTGGGATGAATTTCAATGAGCACGCCTGTTATGTATTTATAATAGAACATGATACTTTAAATTGTTTTTGACGAGGTTGGCAATAGAAGGGATAATCTCTTAACCTTTCTTATGTTGTCGTTTCTAGAGTATAAATATTGACAGGTATGAGCTAAAATTGATGTCGCGGCCAGTATAATAGGATTCCATCGAGTTCCCATTCAACAAGAGGGGGCCAAGCAAGCCCTGGAGTTGGCCCAGCATTNTATTGCTTCAATATTCTCTGAAGGATTGGTTTTCCGGACATGTATTCTTTCAATCTTGTTTATGTCATGGAGAAGTTTTTCTCTCCTTCAACTATATATTGACATTTTTGCTGTATAGTAAAGAGTTGGCAATCTAATAGTCTTTAACTGGGAATGCTTTGCTCCACTTCTTCATGCTCAATAGTTTTCACTGAGAAGTTCCAGTTGTAATTTCTGATAGGTTTTCCCTTAATGTAGCTTGTGTTGTTCTCTCCTTGTGCTTTCAGAATTTTGAAGCTGTTTTGGGCATCTAGCATCTTAACTATGATATGGCTGGAGATAGTTTTCTTTCTGATCTTGTCCTGTTGGAGTTCTATGTGCTTCTTGTATTTGTATTGGTTTGTCTTTTTTTAGTTTGGGGAAATTTTCTATCTATTGATTCTAATTCTGTTGAAGATCTGATCAATACCATTCTCTTGGGATTCTTCTCCTTCCTCTATTCCTATGATGCAGAGGTTTGATCTTTTCATAGTGTCCCACAGTTCCTGGTTGTTCCACTTTTGTGTATTTTTAAATTTTTCCTAATCTTTCCTTGAGGTTTTTAGTTGTTCTGGGTCATCTTCCAGGTCTGATATTCTTTGTTCTGCTTTGTCCATTCTACTTCTGAGGCTTTTTCTGTTCCTTTCCTCTTGATTGAATGAGTGTTTGATTTCCCTTTTCATTTCATCTTCTGATTTCTTTAGTATTTCCACTTCCTTTTGGAGCTTCTCAGTCTTTTCCTGTAGCTCTTTGCTTCGCTGGTTGGTTTCCTTATCTTTTTCAACATGGGATCTTTTCAGTGTTTCCGCTTCCTTCCGGATTTTGTCATCCTCTTTCTCTAGCTCCTTCTTGAGTTTTTCATTCTCTCTCCTAAGTTCTCTGACTTGTTCTTTATAGTCTTTGATTTCTTTGAGTATGTCCACAGTTGTACTTCTAATATCTGTATCCTGGGCCATCCCCAGGGGCATCCCACTCTAGGAGTCTTCCACAGGGTTGGTAGAGCTTGATGTGTAATTATCCTGCACCTTTCCCATGTTGTCTCTTCTTCGTGTCCCTGGCATGTGGGTTTCTCTTTGTCTGTATTCCAATGTGAATCCCAAATGCCTCTTCACTGTGTTGAAGGCTTGCTTTGCTTGCCTCTTTCAGATGCCTTCGTTGTTTGTTTGATTTGTTTTTCTCCTTTTCTCCTTGCTTATGGAGTGTTGACTTGTCTAAGCTTTAGGCTTTCTATTTGAAGTCTAACTCACTCTTCCCTTTCTGTTCTGAAGGTTTTCCAAAGAAGAATCCACTTGGACACTCTTTCGGCAATCCCAATTGGCTTGGGGGTGGAGGGTAGATTCCTGTTTGGCCTGTACCCCAGTACCTGTGCTTCAGTTGGTCTTGGGAAATCCCTGATCTCAAGTCCTTTCATAGATTTTTTAGGTAGAAAATTTTATGAAATTGAATGTTGTCACAGGGGGAAAAAGTAAAGCTAAAAATTGTGTTCAGTACAAGTCAATTCAATAAATATATCTCAGGGACAAACTGATCACTAGTTTGGATTTTGTAAAACCAAGATGGAAAAAAAGAGAATGTTTGTGACATAAAGAATCACAAGTCACAGTAAAGGCTGTGTTAGTACCATAATTAAGAAAAAGTACAATAAAAATGAGAAATCTTCATTAAAAACAACACTGGGATGATTTCAATAGATGCCTGTTATTATTTCATAATAGAAATATACTTAAATTTTTTTTGCACATGCACATAAAGGGATAATCTCTACCTTTCTTATGTTGTCGTTTCTAAAGTAAAATAGACACTGGGACTAAAATGTTCTCCCAGTATAATAGGATTCCATCGAGTTCCCATTCAACAAGAGGGGGCCAAGCAAGCCCTGGAGTTGGCCCAGTATTCCAGCAGCACGCACACTGCAGATGGGAGCCAGGCTGATTCCTATGCCTGGTCTCTGCTCCTGGCCTACATCTGGTTTCCTCGCTTTATTCCAGTGAATATGCTGTAGTCTTCCTCCCTGTGGTATAAAAGAGCAGGAGATAAACACTGATAATGAGCGTATTTAAAGACATAAAGAAGAAAGATTAAGTATCAAGCTTCCCTTCCTGTTCCTTTTCCGTTTGTTTGTTTGTTTATTTGTTTGAGAAAGGACCATGTAGCTCAATCTCTCATGGAACTCTCCATTTAGGACAGGCTAGCCTCAAACTTGTGGCCTTCCCCCCATCTCTCCTTTTTCTTCTTCTTATGATAGGTATCCCTTCTTTCTTAAGTAACTTTGAAATATGGCTCAGGGTTATGAGTACGTACTATTCATCCAGAGGAGCCAAGTTCAGTTCCCAGCACCAGCATTAGGTGGCTCACAATACCTGTATTAACTCCACTTCCAGGGCCTGAAATGCCTCTGGTCTCTGGGACACATGTACTCACAGGTACGTAGTCCCCCAACATACTTGCATAATAATTAAACTAATAATAAATCTAAAAATTAAAGTAGAAAAGAATAGTCATAATCTCTGATGTTATAGAACATATAATTAAATGAGTCCATGTAATTGTAAATAAAAAAATTATTATTATTTATTATTATAAATAAAATAAAATAGAAGGAAAGACTGAAAGGAGGAGGATGGAGAGGGTCAGAGAAAATTTACACACATGAGCACACCGACTCACACAGGGAGGGGGGAAGAGTGTTACGGAATTGTGGACAGATACATTTGGCTTCGTCCTCCTGGCTCCCCTCTCTTAGCATCAGCCTCTATTGCTGCTTTTTCAAATGCAAATTAGATTTCCCTCTTGTCCCTAAGCTCCCTGGCCACCAGTATTTAGTGTCCATGTTTTACATGTGGTTGACCCATCAACCTGCTGGAGAGAAAAATTCCCTGTGATTTCAGCTGCAAGACCAGCAGACACGCCATCNCTTCTCTTCTTCCTTTCTCCCCCCCCCCCTCTCCCCCCCCCCCCCCCTCCCCCCCCCCCCCGTATTCTTTCCACCACCTTTCTCCCCCCCCATTATGTACATTTTGTGCCAACGGTCAATAGCCTGAGTCTCGAAAACGCTCTGCATCTGCTAACATGGTCCTTTGCATATTTTTTAACCAACCATGTAAAAACACTATAAATGTCCGGAACTGAGATCTTCCTGTCAAAAAACACTTTTAAACTATGCTGTCCTTCTATTCCCCGTTATCCTCACTTCACTCATAGAACTAATACTGTCACCGTGACTGTCACATTTCTTATTTAATATTGTATGTGGTTAATTTTACAATTTCTATGTGGAGCTCATGCTCTCTGCCTGTGTGTAACATTATTTGGTCAGCGCATGCAGGTGCCCAGGAAACCCAAAGGTGTTAATCCCCTGGAACTGGCGCTTACCAAGCCACGCTGTGAGCCCAACACTGAGTGGCGTGCTGGGAACCCAAAACCCCTCACGCCCATCCTGGAAGCCGGCCAGTACACTGCTCATAATGGCCTGAACCATCTCTCCAGTCCATGTTACATGTTTCTCAACTGTAACTTGTAACACGATAGTTTGTTATCCCCGACAACATCTAAACCAAAATGACAGCCTTTGTCCCTGTGGGGCTCCAAGGGTCAAAAGCGGTTACATGGTAACACCCTTTCTAGAACAAAGAAAAAAGGCAATGTGACCTAATCATATGTACCCATGCATGACCTTGTCTGACCCTGATGCATAGGACACCCAGTTGCTAAACAAGGGAGAAAGGGAAATTTAAAATGTAGCCGCTCAGTGCTCCGAGCCTTCAAAATAGAATCTTCGGGGGGGGGTGCTCTGGCTCCTCTGGCACAGGTGAAAATCATGACAAATAAACACTTCCTCCCTGGAGTTACTTTTATTTAGTAACCATTGCTGATAAACAAAGAGCAGTTGCTGCTGCCTGTGAACCAACCCCCCCAACACTCACCCCACCCCCCTCCAACCCCCCAACCTCCCCCCACCACAAAAACCACCCCAACAACTCAACCACACACCAACCAACCACAAATTCACAACTCTGACAGGAAGCAGAAAAGTCCTTCCCAGTCCCGCCCACCACAGTGAATATGCCACACCAGGTGATTAGTCTTTCAGAGAAAAGGCAGTCTCTAGCTCACTACCTGCTGCACGGGAAAGTGTCAAGCAGCGTTTTTGAACAATCTTAACCCTGCGTCTCCGGTGTCCTCTCAGACCTTTAGTATATCAAATGAAGTAAATCCTGCAGCACTTCCCCCACATGCACAATACAGATCTCTGCATGGGTTCACTGACCGTCCCCAGTAAGAGATGGTGGCACCCCCAAGGACCCCCTTTCTTGTCTAGTGATCTGGCTCACCGGTATGTTACAGCCCTGCACCCGATGTCAGCGTTCTGGTCATCTGCAATCGACAGAGCCAGCCTGCTGTGTGGACGGCACTCGTTTAGGGCATTTCCTTTTTAGGGATCGTCATGTCAGACATTTTGCCAGATAGGCAAGAACAAGCTTTGATCTTTTCTAGTACACAGGGCTGCCTGGCGGTATATGGTTTTGTTCAGGTGAACATGCATATTTCTTTATTTAACTGTGGACACACTGTAGGGGCTGCTCCTTTTTGGAACCATGAGAGAGAAAAAAAAGCGAACGGAAGGGATGAGGTTTTGTGTGTGTGTGGGTGTGTGTGTGTATTTTTTTTTTTTTTTTTTTTTTTTTTTTTTTTTTTTTTTTTTTTTTTTTTTTTTTTTTTTTTTTTTTTTTTTTTTTTTTTTTTTTTTGTTTTGTTTTGTTTTCTCAATGTGATGTCTATGTGTGTATTGTGTGTGTATGTGTGTATGTTTGCGCATAATGTGTCTGTATGTGTGTTATGTTTGTGTGTCTAAACTTATTTCATCGTGTGTATGTGTGTGTTGCTACGTGTGTGTATGTGTCTAATTTGTGTGTAGGTGTATGTGTGTGTATGTGTGGTATATTGTATGTTTTCGTATGTGTTTTTGTGTTGTGTATGTGTGTCATGTGTGTTCAGTGTTCTATGTGTGTTCGTGTATATTGACGTGGTGTGTCCATGTTTGGTGATCTATGTGTGTGTATGGTCTATGTGTGTGTGTGTCTGTGTTTGTTTAGCTTTTATTTATTGTGTATTGTGTGTATTGTGTGTGTTGTTATGTGTGTGTATGTATGTGTGTATGTTGTATCTGTATGTGGGGGATATATGTATGTGTCGTGTCTGTGTTTGTGTGTGAGATTCTGTATGTGTGTGTATGTGTGTATGTGTGTGTGTGTGTGTGCAGCTATCCTGAGTAATGAGTGGAGCACTATAACACATTTTCCCATGGCTGCAGGTGCTCTAGGATAATATACAAAATACATCTCTCACAAGCATTGGCAGGCTCACCATAACTCAGGTCATGGGCTGCAGAGACAGACAGGAGAGAAAACATTTGTTTATACCGCTCGGCATTCCTGCCAGTCCAGGGGGCTTCAGAGGCATTTTTTTTTGTGACTACGGGCTCCTTTGTTTGGATTTTTGGAATTTGCCCTTTTCCCTCACCAAGCCTGTGTGTTCTCAATTCTCAATGCAAGGGCCCTGTCAGCTCTAGGAGAGGATATGAGCTAATTTCTTTAGGCTGTAAGATCTGTTCCAAAATGGCCAGGGTCCTAAAGGGAAAGACCCATAATGTAACAAACTGGACAGTGTACCCAGATGGGCACAGTCCAGCTCACATTACAGATTTAACTGCAAAAAGCTGCAATGCACTGCACATATGTGTGCAGCCAACTTTTGTGCCTTTGAGCACAGATTGCACAGTGCATTTGCATGCACATATTTGCAAAGACGTTTGGCACGGGCACATATGTGTAGTCTTCCAACCCACGTTGTTAACTCGGGAGTGTTAAACAAAACCACGTACCTAATGTTCATCCTGTGAACGCAACACACCACTACAGCCAACTCACAACACATCCTGTTCTCCTGACCGAGCAAGCGGACCCCCCAGACGCGCATTAGGCACCAAACAAGCTTTGAGCGGCACTGTCCTACCCCCGTGGCCATCCACATATCCTTGTGCGCACAACACGGCAAGAACGGGGTGACGAAGCAAAGAACACAATACCTCGGCCCAATTATGTAATGCTGTTACCCAGGATCACCCGCCGGTTCTAAACAGTTATATTGATTCGTTTAGCTATCGTTTACTATCTACTCCTCCCCTACCCCCTAGCTTACCTCCCCTTGAGAAGTGCACTTTTCCTCTTCGCACCGTTTATCTCTCGCGTCATATTTCAGTTACACACCCTCCCTTACTCAAGTCCTCGCCAGGTCCCTAACCCCCCCGTTCGTTTCTTTTGCTGTTGGCGGGCGGGAGGGCTGGGTGCTCAGTTTTCTCTGCGTTCTCCACACGTTACACCCTTATCTCAGCCTATGCCCACCTTCGTTGTCACCAAACCCAACTTACTCCCCCTTCGTCTCAACCAAAACCCAGCCCAGCCTACGTGCTTTATGCTCCGTGTTTCATTATATGCTGCTAGGATCGCTCCAGGTATGGAAGCGCTCGGGCTTTCCTGGAACGTCACATGTACCACTGCCAAAGGCTGTGACGATCCCCCCACCCCCTTCACCCCGCCGATTGTGTCTGGCGTCCTTTTTGCTGGCCCCTCCTCCAACCCACCCTTTCACCACCCAAGCCTAACTTTTTTGCACCACTTGTTTATCGTTTGCACACCATATTCGCCGGTTGGCTGCGGGAAGCGTTTGTTCTCCCCGATACACTCTGCCGGGGGCCGAGCGGGCCCCGACCAATATTCACAAACACCCCAAGCCCGCCCACCACAGCGCGCCTGTCCCTTAGCACCTTTTTGACATCCTCGCCCGCATGTGTCCAATTCCATGCGGACACCCACCAGCTCCCATCCCCCCTCCATCGTCCGGCACCTCCCCAACTGCGCACCGGGACGCCTAGTTGGATTATTAAAAAGTTCCGCTGCCATCCTAGAGTTTCTGCATAATACTATCACTTCGATACCCTTCGCTGGCAGATCATGTTGACAGCTTGTGCTTCGGCGCAATTTCCTCTGCCCCCCACCATTCAACGCCAGACTCCGAGCAGCCTTCACTACGGCGTTTTACTTTATCGCCCACCACCACCCCCACCCTTACCCTCCTTTTTGACTATTTCCTGGCTTCATTTCCCTTTATGCCTACGCCCTACACGTTTATGCTAGCCAACCTCTGCTCACCCGTTTTTCTGCTCCGGCTACACTGAACTAAATTTTGCTCTTGGCCCCCAAAGGTGGCACCCTGCTAAGCCCTATGCCTCTCCGCGGAAACCCCTTCCGACCACCAGTTATCTGATACTCTCTGTGGCGCATCCAGGGTCGTCTCCTGTGACCCCTACACAACTCCACCACACCAAACTGTCGCAGTTCATCCATACTCCCAAACCTGAGTTTGACCGATATAGCAGTGACTTACTGCCATTCGCCCTATCACCTACTAAAGTTCCAGACCAGATGGCCCCATCCCTTGATGTATTGCACGCCAAATGGTACACCTCTATTTAGTTTAACTGGTTGCAGTATAACACGTGCACGCAGCGCTTCCACCGCTACACCCCCACCCCAGCCCCGACCGCCCAGGGTGGCCCCTCGCCCCTCCTCTCTTTATGCATGTCCCCCCACCCCTGCCACCAGAGAACCCAGTATTCCTTTAGTATGTCACTCAAACACACTGCTGGCATGCTCATTAACACACTTCGCAGTCTATTCCTCCCCGGACTTTCCTCGAGTCCATGCGTCTTTCCTTTCATTTCTTGTTGCGGTAATTCTCTACACCCACGGCTTACCCTCCCCCTCCTTGCCAGAGCCTTAAGTCCTACGGACCTCGCCTCTTACGCCACGGTTCTCAGGACGATAGCTCCTCTGACCTGCTTGCCTAAGTCCCCTGATTGGACGCTGCCCAGCGCCTGGTCTTCTAGGACTTTTTGCGCGTCCTATGTACAGCACCGCCCCCTGCCACCCCCTCTCAGACATCCCCCTACCTCCTCTATCTCTCCCTCCCTCACCCTGGCCACCCTTCGCCATAGCCCCCACCCCCCTGCATCGATCTCAATAGGACCCCACACCAGCCCCTGTATATATTATTAAACCCTAACAATTTACAGCATCCTCCTTCCTGTCCATTGTCACCCATGCCACCTCAGTGATGCAGGACAGACCCATAATTGTTGAGAGAGAATCAGAAGTATGCTTTACCTCCTTTTGTTTAGGTGAAAAAGATGAGACATGCATGTTCCACACGGAAGGTAGAGAGAACGTGATAGCTACAAATTGAGTGCCGTACACGTGTCAATTGTCAACTAACATAATATATCGCCGGGGACAAAAACTGCTCACTAGTTTGGAGTTCTGTAAAACCAGTATGGGACCCAACACACGAGAATGTTTGTGACATAAAGAATCACAAGTATACACACCATTACAAATAGGGCACTGTGATCGTACACCGTAACTTGAAGAACAGACAACAATAACAAACCTGAGAAGAAATCTCCTTAAAAACCAACTACTGGAACGATGATTCACCAATAGACATAGCTGTTATTATTAAAAATACACAGACAAATATGACACTTATAAAGAATTATTACACTGCCAACCATTTTGGCATAATAAAGTCGGTAATATCTTACTACATTTTTTTTTTTTTTTGTCTTTTTCTTTTTTTCTTGTCATTATGATCGTACGGTGGCTTACACAGTATACCCTGATGACAGGACACTGACGGATTAAAATTTTCTCGCACGTCCTATAATAGGATTCCATCGAATGTCCCCACTTCAACAAGAGGGGGCAGAGCATAGCCTGGAGGTTGGTCCCAAGCATTCCAGCCAGTGCACGCACACTGCAGATGGGGCCAGGCTGATTCCTATGCCTGGTCTCTGCTCCTGGCCTACATCTGGTTTCCTCGCTTTATTCCAGTGAATATGCTGTAGTCTTCCTCCCTGTGGCGTATAAAAGAGCAGGAGATAAACACTGATAATGAGCGTATTTAAAGACATAAAGAAGAAAGATTAAGTATCAAGCTTCCCTTCCTGTTCCTTTTCCGTTTGTTTGTTTGTTTGTTTGTTTGTTTGTTTGTTTGAGACAGGACCATGTAGCTCAATCTCTCATGGAACTCTCCATTTAGGACAGGCTAGCCTCAAACTTGTGGCCTTCCCCCCATCTCTCCTTTTTCTTCTTCTTATGATAGGTATCCCTTCTTTCTTAAGTAACTTTGAAATATGGCTCAGGGTTATGAGTACATACTATTCATCCAGAGGAGCCAAGTTCAGTTCCCAGCACCAGCATTAGGTGGCTCACAATACCTGTAACTCCACTTCCAGGGGCCTGATGCCTCTGGTCTCTGGGACACATGTACTCACAGGTACGTAAGTCCCCCACATACATGCATATAATTAAAACTAATAACATTAAATCTAAAAATAAAGGTAGAAAAAAGAATAGTCATAATCTCTGATGTTATAGAACATATAATTAAATGAGTCTATGTAATTGTAAATAATAAAAATTATAATTCCAGACTCAAAAGTTGGCCAATAGAAGGGAAGACTTGAAAGGAGGAGGATGGAGAGGGTCAGAGAAAATTTACACACATGAGCACACCGACTCACACAGGGAGGGGGGAAGAGTGTTACGGAATTGTGGACAGATACATTTGGCTTCGTCCTCCTGGCTCCCCTCTCTTAGCATCAGCCTCTATTGCTGCTTTTTCAAATGCAAATTAGATTTCCCTCTTGTCCCTAAGCTCCCTGGCCACCAGTATTTAGTGTCCATGTTTTACATGTGGTTGACCCATCAACCTGCTGGAGAGAAAAATTCCCTGTGATTTCAGCTGCAAGACCAGCAGACACGCCATCCCGGCCATGCATCTGGGCAGTGTGGACATCCATCCATCCATCCATCCATCCATCCATCCATCCATCCATCCATCCATCCATCCATCCATCCCTGCCTTGTTCAGCTGAGTCAGTACTTTTCAGAGTGTGATCTCTGTTGTCAGCTTTAAGGAGCTGCCAGCATGGTTTTTCATGTAACACTAGGGGTTTGAAGTACTGGTCAAGATAGATGACTCTCTACCAAGGCTGTAGAGTTTACTACAGAACATTTAAGCAACATTTATCCTTGGATTTTGTTTTGTTTTGTTTTGATTTGATTGAGAAGATTTTATGTTAAAGAATGGTGTGATTCTTCCCTATTTCATTCTTTTTCTGCTTCTTTGAAGTTTAACTTATTTTTTTTTTACCTCAAATTGTCCTTGCTTGATATTTCACATGTTGCTTCTTATGTGTTGCACAAATGTTCTGGACAGTTTTTATTTCTTCTTGTCTGTTGCTCTGTTCTTGGCTTAGAACAGTAAACTAAGGCTGTTGATGCAATCAGATATACTTTTATTCTGATTCAAAAATGCTTGCTGGGCCCGGTTCTTCTCTGGTAAACACATGGTGAATTAAATGTAGAGCTTTCCTGGTGTTCTGGGTTGCTGCTTGAGTGGGATTATATGATAAATACAACAAAAGGATTGCTCAAGCAAAAGGTCTTCCATTAAGTGAAGTCAAGAGCCTTGCAGCCAACATAAGATGTTTTGTTACAGAACAAAGAAGCTGTGTCTCTGTGTGCTGTTATTTAATGACTGACTCAGAAACAGTTTTTACTTTAGCCAAGGAAACCATCATATGTAAGCTGGCTTTTCTAAAATGGGTAGTTCTTTTTTTTTTTTTTTTTTTATCATAGCTGTTGAAACATAAGTGCTTAAAAATTATTTTTTGAAAAAGCCCTAGTGACTTATTAACCAGAACATGTGCAAGTGCCCTGAACATCACCCCCTGCATCTCTCCCAGGTCTGCTAAGGAGTGAGTTTTTCATAGTGTTTTATACTTACATAAAACATGATAGAGATGTTATATTAAGCATTTTATATAGCTCTCATGAAGGTATAGGGGTTACCTTTTTCTGTTTTGTCGTTTTTTTTTTTTTTTGAGACAGGGTCTCCCTGTAGCCTCAGCTGTTCTGGAACTTGCTATGTAGACCAGGTTGGCCTTGAACTCACAGAGATCCACCTGCACAGTCTGCCTGCTGAATGCTGGGATTAAAGGCATTCACCACCACACCTGGCCCAAGGGTTACCTTTTTAAGGATTCTCTGAGGGTTTTTTGTTTTTGTTTTTTTTTTTCTCCAGAACCTGGCAGGTCTGGCGTATGCCATGTGATATGACTTTGCTGTGGGCATCTTTTTTTCCTGACTGTTGCTGGAAGCTGCTCTCACTTGTTTCTCTTGTCTGGTTCTTGTGTATTCAGTGTGTCTGTCATTGCTGTGATTTCTCCTTTCTCCCCTGTTTACTCACTAGTATGATTTGGTAGCTCAGCTCAAAGTCACAGATCTGAGGCTGTTGGACCCTTCACAGGCCAGTTGGTTACACAGGCTGATTATAGTTAAGCTTCTTTTCAGTCTAAATATTGTGTGGAAATTTAGACAAACATATGTAATCTCTCCCCTTTATTTTTTTTTTTTTTTTTCATTTTTTAGATAACATTTATTAATTAATTAATAAAAAAAAAAAAAAGTAAATAAAATAAATATAAAAAAAAATTTATTTTTTTTTTTATTTTTTTTAATTTTTATTTATTTTTGATTGTATGAATGTCACTGTCTGCATGCAGTCTTGTGCACCCGTGTCGTTGCAATGCCGCGGAGGTTAGATGTAGAGAGGGGCATCGGATTTCCCCTGGAATGGAGTTCTCCGGATGGAGTAGTAGATGTAGTTACAGACGGTTCTCAGCTGCACAGTGTGGTGTCTGGGGATCGAACCCGGGTCTCTGTAAGAGCGGTTCGGGCGCTCTTAACCGCTAGGCCATCTCTCAGCCCAATAAACACATCAATTTTAAATAGGGAAAACTTTTCTTTATAAGGGACAACAAAATGCAAAATGATTAAACTGTTTTGAGTTCACTTATTTTACAATCATTATGAGCTTTTTATATATTAGTTCATAATGTCCTGACAGTAATTTGACATTATGACTTTTGTTGAGAATTTCATACACGAGTACTACATTTGCATCATTTTCACCTTTCCTACTTCCCCTTCAGCTCCTTCCATGCCCTCCACTCTCTGTCCTCTTCTTTACTTGTATCTTACATATATACATTTATACTATATATAACACTAATGCACTGAGTCCATTTATGGTGCGGCTTGTGTGTACATGTGTTTAGGACTGTCCACTTTGCATTAGATAACCTATCAGAGAGCTCGTCCCTGGAGAGTACTAATAAACTGACTCTTAAATAATATTCAACTGAAGACAGGTAGGCACATTTAAGGATGAAAGTTAAGGTTAGAAGTTTTGGTTCATTTTAAGATGTTCATCTTATGACAAACTTTGATAAACTTCATTTCCCCAGTGATGAGGAACATTTTGTTTTTTTTTTTCCATTTTTTTTTATTTTTCTTTATTTTTGCATGTGTATGAATGTATTGTCTGCATGCAGGTCTGTGCACCCGTGTCGTGCAATGCCGCGGAGGTCAGAAGAGGGTCTTGGATTCCCTTGGAACTGGAGTTCTCCTGGAATTGGAGTTACAGACGGTTCTTAGCCACCATGTGGGTGCTGGGGATCGAACCCGGGTCCTCTGCAAGAGCGTCGGTGCTCTTAACTGCTAGGCTATCTCTCCAGCCCATGATGAGGAACATTTTGAAGTGAGGTAGACATTGTTAATGTGGTTCATGTTAGAAGGTGTGACATGTTTAACAAAAAAATGAATACAGGTGGTCCCTAACTTTGGTTCATCTTAAAAAGTCTTCAAGTTTCTGGTGATATAAGAGCTTAGCCACACAGCTCTTCTGTTTTTCTCAGTTAATACACTGTTCAATAAGTTAAAGAGCTCTTTTGTACCTTACCCTGGACTAGGCCTTGTGTTAGATGATTTTTTTCCCAATTCTAGGCTCATACATATACTCTGACCACATTTAATATAGGCTAGGCAGAGCTGTGATATTTGGTAGGTCAGGTGTAATAAATGTACTTTTAATTTCTGATATTTATTTTTGGCTTAGGATGGGTTTATCCTAAACCTTAAGTCAAGGAGTATCTGTATATACTTCTGTTTGAAATTAATCTATAGTTATCATGATCGTGTGTTTCTAACCTGCCTCTTTGTTTCCAGTGACAGTCAGGAGAATACTGTCAAGCCAGCTAGATAGGAAAGATAATATCCCCAAGTGTGGGGTGATGAGGTCCCAGGAGCATTCAGCTGGACTGGATACCCAGATAGTCTGCTTTGCCAGTGATCCATCTATGTCTACTGCATTCTTATATCCTTGTCTTAGTAGCTTCCCAGCACCGTGTCTGACCCTGGGCTTTAAACTTTGGTTTCTGTCTGTGAGTTTCTTCTCTTCAAGATTTTTGCCCTTCCCATCCAGTCCTGTAGACCTATGTCCGTTGTGCCCATCCTTTCTGTTGAAAAGTCTTACTTAGTTTATTTCTTACACTCTGACAGCCCTCTTGCTCTATTACATGTCAAGGACAGTCCTTATAATCTTGTAGTCTTCCTGTTGAAATGTATGTAAGCATTCTAGCTTTATAGCCCTGAACTGCAGAAAATGTCCTTTATCAAAAACAAACACCCACTGGGCATGGTGGTGCATGCCTTTAATCCCAGCACTTGGGAGACAGAAGCAAGTGGATCTCTCTTAAGTTCAAGGCCAGTTTGGTCCTGGTCTACATAGCGAGCTCCAGGCCAGCTGGGACTAAAGGGATCCCTGGCTCAAAAAGAAAAAAAAAAACAAACAAAAAACACCCAAACGAACTTATAGTTGATAAAACATCTAAGTTATGTGATTGCCTTGAGTTTGTTCTTTGTGGAAAATTATAAATTAATCTCACTTTTTAAAAGTTTTTCTTCATAACTTGTAACTATACTCTGTTAATTATGCTTTAAATTTCTCTTGAGAACAATGAAATGAAAACCTGTCTTTGGATTGTACATAAGTAAATTTATGGTAAAGAAAAAAATATTTTCTTTGAGTTATCTTGCTCCATTTCAAGGTTTACAAATATATTAAAATTCAGAAGTTACTGCAAACCGTAAGCCACTTACTAATCCAAATAACCATTTCGTTCTCCTTTTGACTGTGGGTTTAAATGTAACCACGCCATACTAGTAAAAATAAGGAGAGATTTCTTTTGCTGACCAGTCTAGCTCAGACTTACTATATAGCCTGGTAACCCTTTGAAAGGTGATATTCACACTTGGAGATGGAGAATGTATAGCTGACCAGACATCCAAGCTGTGCCTTCTGTTTTTTAATCACAGAATTGACTCCTGAGGAGAGAGCCCAAAGGCTTGCCAAAGCTATGCGCAAACAGTCTTCTGAAGTCAAAGAGAAGTGGGAAAATCTAAATGCTGTGACCAGTAACTGGCAAAAGCAAGTGGACAAGGCCTTAGAGAAACTCCGGGACTTGCAGGGAGCCATGGATGACCTGGATGTGGACATGAAGGAGGCAGAGGCTGTGCGGAATGTCTGGAAGCCAGTGGGAGACCTGCTCATTGACTCCCTGCAGGATCACATCGAAAAAACTATGGTAGGCCCCATTGCTTTGACAAAGAATATTTAAGGAATGGTTTCTTATTAAATAGAACACAAATAAAGAGAGCCACATACAGAAACCATTATAAGGGATTCTTATAAAGGCAATACCACTACAGTTCCCCACCCAAGTCAGGAATCACCACAGATGTTTTCCATATGACCCTCACTGTGAGAATCACTAAGGTCCCTTTTATGATAATTTCGTTATTTGTAAATATTTTTGAACTTAAGTGTATATCCCTAAACGATGTAGATTAGGTTTATCCATTTTTTAAAAAGCCAGCTTTTAATTCCACTTTGCTTCTAGATATTTCCTTTTCCTTTTGTTTTTTTACTTATTTGTTGAAGAATCTGAGTGTGTGTTTGGTGATGCTTGCCAGGACCTGAGTGTAATAGAATTATACCCCTGTGCTTTAGCCTACCGGTTCATTGCTCTTCTGTCTCCTGGAAACTGGCAGTTGGATTTAGAGGCTTAATCAGAAATTTACTGTTTACTTGGATATTCTCATCTGTAATTTTTTTATCTCAGTGTCTATGTTAATGAAAATAAATTTACTAATAAATTTCATTTGTAGTCAGGAATTGTCCAGAGATAAAGATGTTAGCCCTATGGTGTAAACCCCTTTGATTACTCACATTCTAGAAAAAAAATGTAACATAATTTAGGCAGTAAAAGATACAGATTGAAGCCTTACAGTATAGCAGAGTTTGTGATAAGTATTAAACTATATATTTGGTATAGTCATGAATCATGTCAGGGGTTGAACTAAGAAAAAAAATTAGAGGGGGTTAGTCCAACAATATCTGTCATGCATGGAATTTTTTATTACAAAAGTTACAGTTATTCACAGACATTAAATGACATTATTTACTTATATGAATGTGGTTGAATGGGAGAGACAAAGAAGATCTGGGAAATTAACCAAATGCTTCAGCAAATTGCATCAGTAAATATCTGTAGGTACAGACATAGGAGTGTAGTATCTAGCATTTATTAAGCTTACTGTGTGCCAACAATTCTTTGTAGCCAATTCATATGGCTTTAACTTTTAATCTTCACACCAATCCCACAAAGTACCTGATATTTTTATGTCGTTTCATTAAGAAAAAAAGCTGAAGACTTTTGCTGCAGTCCACACATCTAGTTAAGGGGTTCTTGTGGGTATTATTATTACTATTCTCTTTCATTGCTGAGACATCTTTCATTCTGATAGAGTTAAACACAACCTTAGTCGGCTATTTGAATTTAAAGGCCTAAAACTTAACACTAAATTTTAAATTTAAAACATGTGTTTCAGAGAATATTGAAGTTTGCCACTGTTTTCATTGTGGATGGATATAAATTTCTGGCTCTGAATTATAGCCCTCTTCCCTCATCTATAGTATGGTAAAAATATTTCCCTCAATGAATGCAAATTTAAAATAGCATAAGAGGGCTAGAGAGATCGCTCAGTGGTTAAGATTGCTGACTGTTCTTGCAGAGGACCTAGGGTCAAGATCCAGCACCCACTTGGTGGCTAATAACCATCTGTAACTCCAGTTCCAGGTCCAGATCCAGGGGATCTGACACCCTCTTCTGACCTGGATAGGCATTGCATGATATGGGTACACTTATACACATGTAGACAATACAGTCATACATATAAAATAATAAATAAATAATATAGCCTAAGAAAAACAAAAGCATTGGTGTACATTAGTGTAGATTTTGAAAAATTATATATGTCTAATATTTTACATATGTATTTGGGGGAGAATTACATTTGGACCTTATGCAAATGCAAATTCTGTACAAATGTATGTCTGTATGCACAGACTTCTTTTTACTTTTTATTTTGAGAGCAGGTTTCACTAAGTTTTCTGGGCTGGCCTTGAACATCCTGTAGTCAAAACAGGCCTTCATCTTTCAGCCATTCTGCCTCAGTCTCTCAAGTACCTGGGATTGTAGGCCTGTGGTATCAGACCTGCCTTAACAGATTTTAAACACTGAAAATCTTACAGAGTACAATTACTATTGAACAACAAAAAAATGACTCTAGATTTGAGCAGGAATTTGCCCATTTGAAATTGAAAGTGTTCTTTTATAATTCTGTACAATTACTATTTTGAGAAAAATGAAAAATTTTTATCTGGAGAAAAGACCTAAAAGTTTGAGTTGTTAGTTTCACTTGACTAAAGGAATCACCTCCCCTGCCAGGTCTCTTTAAACCTATTTAGATGGGAAGCTAGGAAAAAACACAATATGAAATGGGAAGGAATAAAACTGGCTTAAAACATTTAAAAATCTTATTAAGGGAAAAAAAGATAAAAACTCAAGTCTCACAAAACTAAATAAAATAAGTTCAGTCTGTGCCATATAGTCCAAATCCTACTTAAACTATATAGGTAGAAACTAAGTGCTGCCTATTACTAAATTGTAGTAAATATGTCAAAAACAGCACTGGAAAATAAGATCTTTGGGGATAATGAAATAATTTCACTTCCTAAAGTTATCTTTAATAATTCTGCTTGCTGTGTGTCTACCTCCTGGCATAAGTCAGGTTTGCGATTCACACCTGCCAACAGGCTAACCGCACCTTTGATACTAGCAGATGTTTCTGTTTTTATAGCAGTGAGGGCTACATAGATTCATTCTCTTATAGCAAAGTGCAGTCAAAACATGATAAATTAGTTCTTTATACTAGAACACATAGCAGTCCCAAAACCATTTATAACTTGCTTTATTCCAACTCCTTAATTTGGAAGCTCTTAAAAGGCAAAAGATAAACTTTCTTGACAGAAAGGTTCCTCCTTGCCATAAAACACCTGACTATAAAAGTATAAACAAAGCCAAAGGACTTTGCGTGTCAAAGCCATTTTAATGTTTTCACTTAGGACTTGTAACAGGGAAAAAATTTGCACAGTAAAAATGTAAGCTCCTTTATTCTTCCTTAAGTTTAAAAAAAATGTCTGAAATTGTTATCTAGTTCAAAAACCACCTTTACTATCTTTTGAAATAAAACTGGTTATTATTTACAATTATAAACCATTGAAAGTCTAAGACAATTTTCTATCATATTAGTTTTAATTTTTAGTAGCTAAAACCAAAAAGGACGTTGATTTTGAAAACCCGGTTCCAGTTCTTGGGTCTTCATGAAAGAGAATATTAGAATATCAAGTCAAAATCATGATTTAAAAACCCTTGAAACATTTGAATTGTAGAATTTTCATCCAACTCTGGGGGAATTAGATTTCTCTGAGTCAGACTGAAAAGCACTCTCAACTGCCCTAACCCGTGCTTCCATCCAAGCCACACATCTATACTGTTAATCCTCTGTACCTGTGAGGCCTGTTGGCATGCCACATTTTTCCTCTTTGTAAATTTATTATTATTATTTAAATATTTTATTCATTTTTTACTTCATATGTATGAGCATTTTGCCTGCGTGTATATAAGTGCACCCATGTCATCCAGTGCCTATGGAGGTCAGAGATGGTATCAGATCCTCTGGAACTTGGGTTGTTAGCCACCATGTGGGTACTGGGATTCTAACCTACTAGGTCCTCTGCAAGAATAGCCAGTACTCTTAACCAGTGAGCTCTATCTGTCCAGCCCCATACTTTTGCCCTTTAACTGTTTTTGTATATCTGTCTACATGTGCACATTGAGTCATCCTTGCAAGTCCAACATCTGCAGGAATGGAGAACACCAACCACAAATCAACACCCCTTCTCTCTCCTTTTTGTAATAGGCCATGTGTCCTTGTTGGCCTCCCTTTAATTCACGGACTTCTGCAGAGGTTGATGATAGTCTTACTGCATACTTGTTGACTTCTATGTTCATGTTTCACATGTCATTTATACATCACAGCTTTGAATACCTATATTTCTCATGCTGATTCTTGGCTCTAGAGCGCCTCCACCGATGTTTTATTGATCACTTCTCCTTTGGATTTCATCATATGCTATTTGGCATGTTCAAGAATTTTGAAACACTAAAATATATTCTGTGATTTTCTTTTGAAAAAATAACTTTGATTCCAGAATACTGAGTTTTATCAACCAGTATGATTGTGATTACGCAAAACTTTATCTTCACCCACTTGGAAAGCTATTTCTCTGGGCTTAAGAATCCAACATAGGACAGGGTCACAGATTTGATTCAGATCACATTTTATGTAACACAGAAATCTTAAGGAAGGAAAGACCTAAAGAAGTGACAAAACCTGAACAATTGTGTATTAGGTTAAACAAAGAGACACAATTGTGGAAAATTAAATGAATTGTGTAGACAGAATGAAAGAAGATAAGAATTAACAAGGTCTGTAAAGAATTTTGTTGGTCTCAAGCCCCTCTTGATGATGAAAAGGATGTTTCCTTTCTGCTTAGGGAGGACATTTTCCCTATGAGAATTTTATCTCCTACTTTCAGAAGGAAATGTTGAAGAGAATTCATCCTTTTTGTGTCTGGTATTATGTTTAAGTGTCATTAGCTCAAGTTAATCTTTTGCCCAGTATAGTATGATTGTGGTTGCATATTCTCTGCCTCTCCCATGGTGTGGAGGAGAGTGTCATACAAGGTGATGGAACATTTGCAAGAGAGTGGGGATAGGGGACATGGTTAAAGAAGCTTTGTTTTTATATGCATCAGTATTATCATAAATTGTTACATGGAAATAGGGGTCCCCTTCAACGTTCTCAGTCTTATGAATAAAATAATTTAAGAATGGATTCAGGCGAAAGCCTGAGGACAGTTTTCTAAACATTTAAAAGAAAGACCTCAAAGCTTTAAATCTCAGCAGCCTACCTAGTCTAGGAGGGACATCAAGAAGAAGAGAGAAAGCCATGACCTTTGAGTTAGACATGGAGGTTAGCCACATGGTCTACAAGCACCGGCATGGTGGGGAGGGAAACTTTACAGAAAAAGGAAGTCCAAAGTGTCAGGGAAAGCATGCTTAGAAAAGACAGAAAGGAGAAAAAGGAAAAGTCAAGACTCAGGAAAGTGGGTAGACTCCTACTGTCCTGGAAGACAGAAATTCTGGGAAGGGAAAAATATATCATCTCATTAAAGGGATAGCTCTTTAGCATGGCTTAAAGACCTCTCCAGAGGTAGTCTCTTGGCTAGTTGGTTAACTGACTGGCCTACCTGGATTAACTCTAAAGGGAGGAGACAGTGATGTGTGTCTACCCAAATGTATACTCCGTTCTTTACTGTAGCATCCATCAGAAAGAAAGCAAATGAATACTGTTGTGTTCTCTTCTTCGACCATCTGGGGATTAGCTCAGGTCATGAGACTTGACAGCAAGCCTCCCTTGTCTGCTGATCCATTTTACATTACTAAGACTCTTAAGAAGAGGGAAATGGAGAAATGTTTAAACCAGAGGGCTTATATGGACAAGCTGTTTGTAGTGCCTGTGGCCTGTAAGTGAAGTTTGGTACATGATTACCTATAATTTTTGACACAGCAAAGATGCAAAAATATACTATTCTCCCTTAATATACTAACCAGCTCTTCTCAACATTCTACCATTGCTGTGGGCCTTTGTCAGTACAAGTAAGTTCTTCCTCTCTTACATTGCAGATCTTCTTCTGGACACTGGCTAGTGTCCCTTCTCAACACACTTCCATTCTTTGCTGGGAAAAGAAAAATGTGGATGCTAATAGTACCAAGCACTATGTGCTCTGATAAGGACAGGTATCTAAGATATTTAGCAATGGATTTGGAATGGAAGTGAAGAATCAGAATGACCTCACCAAGACACTTGGGTTGTATGCTTTGACATGTATTTGGTGAAAGTTGTGGTTGAGGTATAGAGACCAAAGAGAATGATGTTCTAGGAGTGCCGGGAAGAGACCTCCAAACAAGGTCACAGAGAGAAAACCCCTCGTCTAGTTATCTAAAGGATCCAAGGGATCTGGACAGAGATTTTGTTAGAGAAAGGGACCCAAAGCCACAACAGAATTTTGTGGAGAAAAGAGAAAATCTGCCTCTGTCATTATTTGTTGCTTCATGTTCCCTGGTCTGAAATGTTTTTTTTTCACTCTTTGCATGTTCTCTAGTCCCCACTTCTCTTACATCTCTACACTGTACCCAGACTTGGCATGTGTCAGTTCTGAGACTTCTCCACAGCACTCCCTTCGTGGCCCCTCTGCTCTTCCTTTTCCTCCCCTGATCATAGAGCATGACCATAGCTACTTCGTAGTGGTGCAGACCTTTCCTCTCTGTATCCACTAGTCATAGGTTGGTGCAGAGGAAAATTTCTCTTATCAGTAGTCACCTTCTAGCTTAAGTATGGCTATGTTCAAATCAACTTGTTGCCTCAGATAAAAGCAAGGATTAAGAGAGCAGTGATATAATAGAAGCAGTAGCGAAAGCATGAAAGAAAATTAGACTCAAGACCAGGAAACCAGTAAAGTAGGCAGTGAAGCCAAATATTTCCAGGGTTTGTATATAATAGAGTCTGTGATGGAAATATAATGACTTAGATGAGTCCATGTTATGATTATTCTCTTTGTGCCCATACTCAGATACCCTGGATATCTCTTGGCCATGCAGGTTACTAAAGGCCTGATCAGGTCAGCTGCATCTCCCCTCAATACCCTTGCAGTGGCCTTACTGTGGTCTTTGTTCGGATGATAGAATCATTCATTGGCTTTTGCGATATTCTCCAGTGACATATTTTTTGTATCCATTTTCTACCAGGCATTTAGAGAAGAAATTGCACCCATCAACGTGAAAGTTAAAACTGTGAATGACCTGTCCAGTCAGCTGTCTCCACTTGATCTGCATCCATCTCTAAAGATGTCTCGCCAGCTGGATGACCTTAATATGCGATGGAAACTTCTACAGGTATCAACTGATCCCTGTCATCATGCTGCCTAGCACTGCATAAGCAGTAGGGGAAGGGAGCTGAAGCTGGAGCTGTCCTTAGGCTCTGCTTGTTGTAGAGTTGTAGATTCACATTGTAGCAACTCTTTGTGCTTGTGTGATGTGGAGAACCAACTGTAAAGGATCTGGAAACAAAGATACCACCTCCTGGAGGCTAGAGAGATGGCTCAGTAGTTAAGAGCACTGACTGCTCTTGCAGAGAGGACCCAGAGTCAATTCCTAGCACCCACATGGAGGTTAACAACCATGTGTGACTCCAGTTCCAGGGGAATCCTGTACCCTCTTCTGACCTCCATGAGCATTGCTTGGCATGGATCCACTTACATGCAGGCAATAAACTCATACACATAAAATTAAAAAAATTTTTTTTTAAAAGATAGCACTTTGTGGATAGTCTTTCAACCCACCTTACATTTTTACCCTGTATACTCTTGTTTTCTCTCTCTTTACTGAAGGTATTTGATAACAAATTTATCAAGCTCACAGGTCTTTTGTATCTTGAACCCAAAGGAGCTCATTTACATATCAGTATAGCTTTTAGTGTAATTTTAATGTACTTTTCATACAACACTTATAGAAAAATATATAAAATCAAGTAAGTCATGATTACTGGAAACTATAGTGAGGTCACAGAAACATTTTTCCTACAATGGCTCAAAAAAGAATTCTTTTTCCTACCTTCATTATGTATTTCTTTTTTGAAAAATTACAAAACTTGCCTTCTTTATCTTCAGATTGGTTGCTGTTTTTTAGTATTTCTCAGTCTTTTCCAGGAGAGCACATTTGAGCATTAGCTCCTAGAACTGGGCTTCCCTCAGGCATTTACTCCAGAACTTCCTTGCATGATCCTAATTTAATAGAGCCAAACCCCAGCCAGGACTTCTGAGTACTCCTAGGTGTGAGCATTTGTCAGATGCTGTCTGTGCCAGCCAGGAGCTCATGGTACCAAGGATCTGGGTCATATTCACCAGCCACCTGCTTGGAGTAAGAGCTATTAAGCTTTACCCCTGAAAATGGGTTTGAGAAAATTGAAAGTAAATCATTCTTATTAGTTAGTCTCTATAGTTGGTCCTAAAATGTGATATTTGATAAGACAAACATGCAATTTCAATCATTTTATTTTAAAGATATAATATTTTAGGTTATAGTATATTTCCTGTGTTAATCCAAATATCAAAATGCCCAATGACCATATGGAAATAGTCCTACAGGCCCCTGGGATCTTGCTCATAGGAACCCACAGCAATGGTGGCAGCAGGCACAAGACCCATGCAAATTCAAGCAGTCAGAAACCCAGCACAGAACTGGGGAAATGGGCAGATGGACCCAGTCTTGAATGAGGGAGAGCTGATCTTCTTTAAGGGAGGGACTTTAAATAGGCTGACTAGACCCCAGTGGATGAACTTGTACTGCAGGGTGTCTGGATACACTAACTTAACTCAATAAACTTTAACATAAATGACAGAATGCATGAAATCCAGCTGGAAGGCTATGGGAGGGTGGGGATGGGGGGTATAAAGATGATTAGGATATTTCATATGGAATATACAAAAATTCAATAAAATTTTTTTAGATGCCCAGTGAATTTGGGTCATCCAATTAGCTCAGGAGGTAAAGACACAAGACTGATGACCTGAGTTCAATCCCTAGGACCACATGATGGAAAGAAAACTTAATCTGACCTGCCTGTGGGCGTGTACACACACACACACACACACACACACACACACACACACACACACACACACACACACACCTGTACCTCCACAGTAGAATAAATAAATGTAAAACATTAAATGGCAAGCTGGGTGTGATGGCACACGCCTTTAATCCCAGCACTTGGGAGGCAGAGGCAGGCGGATCTCTGTGAGTTCAAGGCCAGTCTGGTCTACAAAGTGAGTTCCAGGACAGCTGGGGCTGCAGCTGTCTCAAAAAAAAAAAAAAAAAGACCAAAAAAAATTTAAATGGCAAATAGTATATATTTTTTAATTAAACTGAAGATGTAAAGGGTAAGTATACAGTATTGATACTCTTTCTTATTATTGCAAACAATGTTAATAATCTGGGATTAGTAAAGCAAGTTGCATTAACTTTTGTCCTTTTTTCTTCTCCATTTCTCAGAATCATTATTTTCCATTACCCTCATTTGAGGATTCCAGTAGTCCATCTGGATTTACTGCTTTGCCTTTGTTATCATCTCCAAAGACTTATTAGGCACTACATTACATTTGAAGGAGAATATGCATCTGTCATTCCTCCCTTTAATCCTAGTAGCTACTAGAGCTGAAACATTAGTTACAAATAAGAAAAAAAGCTGTGCTAGAAGGCAGTGCTCTTAAGCTTCAGCTATGGCAGCCTCTTTACTCAAACTATGACATTTTTATCTTAATGAATAAGATATATTCTAATTACTCTAACATGTAACCAGGAGAAACATGAGCTTCCCAGTGAGCTAGACAAATACAAGTATGAATGGAACAGCTTACCACTGCTGGATAGGGAGAAACAAGGAGAAGAAATGGAAATGTCAAGGCTGGGTGAGGTTGGTGTTGCTTTCATTTAGTTTCTTAGGGTAGTGACTCTGCCTTTTTGTTATGTGGGAAACTAACTGTAGAATAAGGGAAAACAAATGGAGAGGGTCATAATGTACTGGTACACTCTGGAATATGCATTGTCACCCTGGGATGCTCAGAGGGCTCTTGTTTCTTTAGGTAGAGATGCACAGATGCAAGTGTGTAGGGAAATCAGAAGATGACATGTGCCTTTCCATTCTCTGTTTTCTATCATTTCACTCATTCATCTATCTGTGTCTGTCTGTCTGTCTGTATCTATCTAAATCAGTTGACCAACCAACTGACCTATCTGTCTCTGTCTGTCTGTCTGTCTGTCTGTCTTGCCACCTATCTACCTACCTATCCATATGTATACATCTTTCCCTTGGAGTATTCTAAGCTTCGTTGTTATCAGCTCTCTAAAGCATTTTTTTACCATCTTACTTATAAGAGCCATGAGTAGCTGCAGACCCCACGGTCACATCTTGACCTAAGGTGCTTGAAAGCACACTTCCTGAGAGGCAGTAAAAAGGAAGTTGTAGGGCATAGTTCTGGCACCACATGGCCTGGGGAAGAATAATAATGCTGCCACATACTAGTGTTATGTTCTTGGGCACTTCTCCTGTCTCAGTTTCTTCATGTATAAAATGATAACCATAATACCATTTAGCCAATGTGATTATTGTATAGATTCATATAAATTGCTTAGAAAAATACCCGGTGTTATTTACCATTATTTGTATTAGAAGTTCATTATCACTAATTGGTAGCAGAGAAAGAGAAGCCTATGCGACCAATAATAAATATCTTAGGCAATAGCTTAATTTGTTGTAGTACTTAAATCAAGGGCATTATGAAAATCATTGTCAAAAAAAAAAAAAGGAAATCATTGTCTTACACTCAAATCATTTCATCTGTCTTGTGCATATGTGCAGGTTTCTGTGGATGATCGCCTTAAGCAGCTTCAGGAAGCCCACAGAGATTTTGGGCCATCTTCTCAACACTTTCTGTCTAGTAAGTACAAATAAATTTTAGTGATCTTGTTAGTTGAATAAATGAGCAAATTCTTTCAGTTCTATTCAAGAAGCCGTATTTTTTGCTGCAGCTATACTTATAAGTAGGTAAATAATAGGTGTCCTTGAAATACTATTTATTGATTCTATATTACAGTATGACGATTGGTAAGTTTTCAAAGTAGTACAAAAGTGAATTTGTGTTTATATATTTTTTGTTATTTAAGCAGTGGTTGGGATAACTGAAGAAGTATTATATCAATACTTTGACATGCAAAAGTTCTAGACTTTTTCATGCTATTTTTGTGCTGTAAGATTTTGAATTAGTTTTTCTGCATACGCAAAGCATGTTTAGTTTTTTTTAAGTTCCATATGCATTTTAAATTGCTAAATCTCCACAAATCTTTAAATGAGAAAATTTGAGTTTACTAGGCTATGGTCATATTTAAGCTTCTCTTCTAGACAAATATTATAGATTGAGTTTTACACATAGGTAGATTTTAATGTAATATTCTCCAAATGGAATTTTTAATTTTTTGTACACTTCATTAGGTCATAAGTAAATAATTTTGAGTTCCTATTTTATTTATTGTTCACTCCTAAAAATATAGAGGAATGCTGGATTTTGAATCTCTCAGATTGAGTTTAATTATTCTGTCTTTTACTAGACTTATGAACTTCTGAAAGTTAATTTCTTGGTCTTTGCATACCTACTTATTCTGATTGCTTTGAAAAAATTAAATTAAAAAATACCAAGTTAGGCAAAGTACATAACCCAGTTCTTGGCACAAATGCTTTCAGTAAATATTAGTGCTTTTCTTTCATTTCCTTTGACAAATATATGTGAAAACCCAACGTGTTTAATTTAACTCAGTTTAAGTAAAGTTTAAACTTACAGCAAACAATATTTCTCAATTATGGAAACTTTATTGTTTCTGTAACTATAGACAGACCTGAAGTCAATGTCCTCATTTCATGACTAAATTGATTCCATTGTTATTTTTCCCACTAGAAAAATTTGAGTTACCTCTATCAGGCTTTCTTTTCACATTTTCAAGACTTCTAATTAGTAGTTTTCTGTGCCGTTCACAGAAAATCTTTGGTTTTCTAAACTGGATCCATTGGGTGATTATTGTTGAGCAGTGTATAATTCCTACGGAATACTGTCTTTCAGTAAGGATGCAATTTTTAACATTTGGATGCTATTAATGTTTATGAAATAAGTGGGGTCTCAGTATAACCATTGGGTATTAAGTATTCTAGATTTCTTAGTCTTTTTTTTTTTTTTTTTTTTTTGTCTTTTTGAGGACAGGGTCTCCCTGTAGCCCCCGCTGTCCTGGAAACTCACTCGAGACCAGGCTGGCGCTGAACTCACAACCATCCGCCTGCCTCTGCCTCCCGAGTGCTAGGATTAAAGGGTGCACCACCACGAATTTAAAGCGGCATTTACTGTTTGCCAGGGATGGTGGCACATGCCACTTAATCCCAGGACCCTGATGGGAGGAAGAGCAGAGGCAAGGCAGATCTTGTGATTTCAGGCCAGCCTGGGTCTATGTAGCAAGTTCCAGGCCAGCAGCTAGGGGTTCCTAGCATGGGAGTACTCTTTCTCAAAAAGAACAAAGTAAAAAAAAAAAAAATAAAAAAAAAAAAAAAAACAAAGCAGAGACTTTTCTTACAGACCTGATAATCTGTTGATATTGATGAAGCCTTAACTGTTTAACTGACAACCTCTCCTATAGAAATCAAGCTCATGTTTTTTAAGAAATTAAATACCATGGAATAGATGCACACTCAGGGATGTACCTTTTAATGTTTAATGTTGACAATCCAAAAAAGTTGGTTATTCAAATAAAAAAAATTTAAATGAATGGAGACGTGTAAGCAAAATTCCAATTAGTAAATTTAATAATTATTATCCTTTGCTGCTTAGAAACTTTGGCTTATTTCTTGGATTGTAGCCATGGTGATTAAAGAAGCCTGTTTGGTTAGGCACACACCCACACAAATGACCCATTATCCTTGTGTCAGCACTAAAAATGAAGTTGGCTCTCATGAGAATTTTACTATACATAGTTCTTAATTTTCATCTTTTTTTGAACTTTCATTGATATAGTTAGAAAATCCATTGTATCAATAGAGGAAAAATTGTTGAGAATTTTCTCAACTAGTGTTTGGCATCCTGAGGTCATATGTGAACTATACCATTTATTTAGTACATATCACTTTTGGAAAGTGACCTTATCTGTGTACATAGTTTCTTTTCCATTAAGCCAAAATTAATGTGTAAATCTTGCAGCTTTGAAAAATATATTTGAGCTGGGCATGGTGGCACATGCCTTTAATCCCAGCACTTGGGAGGCAGAGGCAGGCAGATCTCTGTGAGTTCAAGGCCAGCCTGGTCTGTAGAGTGAGCTCCAGGCCAGCTGGGACTAAAGGGAGACCCTGTCTCAAAAATACCAAAAAATAAATTAAAAAATATATATATTTGAAAATGCTTATCAAATTTTAGAATGTTACATATTTATAAATATCAATGTGACATGAAATTAAGAAAAAAACATTGGTGACAACTAACTACATGAAAATTTAGTGATACTTTCAAAATTTTATTTCAATTTACCTGGTAGCTCACTAGCAAAATTCCTCTATAGCTCTGAGTTCATATGGGTTACTCTACTTAATAAGTTTAAGAATAATTGATTTACTATAACAGTAATATGTTTTGATAAGTAAGCAGTAAATGGATTTGTGAAAAGTAAGTACCTCATTAAAAAAAAAACATAAAATCTCACTCATAGTAATTTCTATCACAAACATAGAAAACTGCTTTCTTTTTATTTCAGGTAAAAATAAGTGTCTAAATTCTTTCCAGATGATTATCTTGACTCTTAAAGCCCTTTGCTTATTTTTATTTTTTTTCATTTTTAAAATTTCATATAATTAAATTTGTTTAGCTGCCATCTGTCCTTAATAGCCATTCCTGCGAATATGATACAAAATGAAGAATATTATTTGTGATCCAGTAATTCAGTCTTGAGAATTTGAACTAATTTGAATGTACAATATGTAAAGCACACCATCTCCAGATGGCATTGAGTTCTGTGTTGTGATGGTTATAAACAGTAAAATCTGAGTTTTTGATAGTATTTTCATCAACAGATTCAGTTAGAATTGGCACTAGAAATTGAACCTTGTTTCTTTTCTTCACATGAATCTTGAAAGCGTTCTGTTTGACTAACATGTTTGTGTGGGACCTCAGCTCAGAGGCAGAACAGGTCCTTCCCTCTGGATTTGCTATAAAATTTGTTCAGTTGTTCTGCATTAAAGTATAAGATTTTTGCCTTACTGGTGTTTACAATAACTGTGTGTTGTGTTGTCATCCCCCCCCCCCCCCCCCCCGCTTTGTTTCCTCAGCTTCAGTCCAGCTGCCCTGGCAAAGATCCATTTCGCATAATAAAGTGCCCTATTACATCAAGTAAGTTGATTTTAGTTGTCCTATAGGATACCTGTACTTTGTTTTGTTTTGTATTTTGTTATTGTTGTTTGAGACATGGTCTCACTATGTAGCCCTGGCTGGGCTGGAACTCATTATGCAGACCAGGCTGGCCTTGAATTCTGGGAGATTTGCCACCCTCTGCCTCCACAGCTCAGGGACTGAAGGTATGTAGGACCACACCCAGTAAGTTTTAAAAAAGAAATAAAATGCTATTATGTAGAGGAAATTGCATAATTAATATTTGGAAGAAATCAGTTTCAAGATCAAATAGTTGTCATTTGTTAGGCTTTCTTTGTTTTGGGGAAATTGACGTGTAATATTAGGTTAGCATCATCATGAGTGTTGGTGTGTGATTATCACCTGAGCGTTTTGTCAGCCTGTTGTCTGTTCTGCATACTGTTCCTAATGTGAACTTATTTTCTAAATTTTGTATAATTTATGCAGCATGTTAGTAGGATCCCAATACTTGGCTTGCTCTGTTTATTGTCAGGACAGAATGGTAAAATGTTGCTGCCGTTATCATTATTATTATTGTTATTATTACTATCATTAGTTAGGCAGTTGATTTACAATGCAATATGTGTTGTAATTTTGAGAGTGTACATGTAGTATCAGTAGACTGCTGTGCTCATGGTTGCTCTGTGACCTCCAGCAAGTTGGGTAAAGAGCTCTGTTCCAAGGTTTCTTTGTATCATTTCTGAAGCTGTGTGGTCTCTCCAGAATCCTTACCAGGGCTCCTTATTCTTTCAGCCTTTCAGAGAAGTTTATGTGTGAACTCAATGGTAGTGAAATGGCATTTATCCTTGTATATCTTTTCTTATAGTCTGAAGTACATCCTCAGTTAAAAGAAACTAACATAACATATTAAAAATGTAGTAAGCAGAGGCTGGAGAGATGGCCTAGCTGTTAAGAGCTCTGACTGCTCTTGCAGAGGACCCAGGTTCGATTCCCAGCACCCACATGGCCACTAAGAACCGTCTTTAACTCCAGTTCCAGGGGAATCCAACACCCTCTTCTGATCTCCAAGGCATTGCACAACATGGGTGCATAAACCTACATGCAGACAGTACAATCATACACATTAAAAAAATAAAAAATAAATAAATGTAATAAGCAATATATGTTACATGGTCTTATGAAAATTTAGTATAGTATATGGTGTATTGAGTTGTGATAAATTAAAAAAACAAAGTATCAGAGCAGTTCATTGGTGTCTGATTTCTACAAACATGAATAGAAAGGAGTCAGAGTGGGGAACTGGCATGTCTTTATTGAAAGCAGTTGTGGCCATCTCATTCAAATTTAAAATCTCGTCATGTGTTCAACATTTCTTCAAAGTACTGTTAATTATAGTAATAGTATTAGAGAACTTTATTTGGGAAAATATTGATGAACTGAGTAATTCAGGTGTAGGTATAAATATGAGGTAGAGCCGGGCGTGGTGGCACACGCCTTTAATCCTAGCACTGGGGAGGCAGAGGCAGGCAGATCTTTGTGAGTTCAAGGCCAGCCTGGTCTACAGAGTGAGTTCCAGGACTGCTGGGGCTACAGGGAGACCCTGTCTCAAAAAGACCAAAAAAAAAAAAAAAATCTGAGGTAGAATAATGCCTTCTCTCCAAGATGCATGACTGTGTTAGCTTGCATAACCAGGTAGCCTCCAGGTTGGGGATTACCATAGAAAGATTATTCCCATACGGCCAGTATAATCACGAGGGCCTTTTAAAAAGGAAGCAACTATTTATAATGTGTCCTAATGAACTTTACCTTTCAGGTGCTGCACAGTTTTAATATAAGAGACTTCCTTACCTCCTTTTCATAGAACAAAGAAAAACATGATGGTAATGAAGTCATTCCCTAACTGTAAATTAGAGCTGACTGTTATAGAGGTAATCTCTTATAAAAGCGAGCGATATAGTTGCCTTCTTTAATTGACTGATAGTCATAGGAACTGTGAAAGGATAATTCTCTATTCAGAGCCAAACATAATACTAAAGTCTGTCTATATAAGCTGGGTAATTGAGCAAAATATATTAATACAGGAGAGCTCTGTTATCAGAAATGGATTATTCAGCCAAGGAGATGTTGGCTAGGGGATCCAAGCCCCCAAAATATAAAGGCTTTTTGCCAGAAAACTGGGATACCTGCAAGAAGAGAGGTGGTAAGGCCCTGCTTTCGAAGACCTGGTGTAAACATGGGAAAGATATATTGAGACCACATTTGCAACTGTACAGTTGCCTCTGAAGTGCCAGAGAATGTTACCAAAGGCCACTATATAAACAAAGCAAATATTGGTCTCCTTGAGTCAAGCAAGATTCCTCCGTCAGCATCAGCTACACCTCACCTGCCTGGAAATACTGCACAGCACTGGTGGCCAAATGTCTGTATATCCCAAATCTAATTGTCTATTAGCTCTCTCCTTGGAGGAATAATTCAGGACTGATGCCACAAGCTTACGTCCTCTAGTGGTTAGGAGATGTTATAAACCACAGTAAGACCTTGTTAGCTTTTACAGAAAAGCTATAGTCCATGGATTAGCATACCATCCAAACATCTGTGTCTATACCAACGTAACCTACCATAATAATTAGTACTGTTTAAACACCTGTATATCTAACTGCTTGTGCTTCATCAGTAGGAGTAAAAGGTTACTCCTGGATAAACTGCCAACCCATGAAAGGAAACAGCCTGAAGTGATCAGAGTCCAAAACGACATCTCCAGAGAAAGCAGACTGTTTGGCTTCTCGCCCATTTGTGTCCCTTTTCTAAAGCCTAGGGAACAATCTGCGGAAAAGAGCGTGTGGTAGAATGTAAGGGCTGCAATTGGGGTGAACTACAATACTACAGAAACATAGACTGGACTCTTATCTGATCAACATGATAGTACATATAAGCTCCCCCAGCTGGACAGTGGGGACCTCGGGCTATATAAGTTTGGGCATAGCTACTTGCAAATTGGTTTTACATGAAGGATGCCTGTATTCATTACTTATGACCTATTATTAAAAAATAAATTTCCAGGTGTGGTGGCGCACGCCTTTAATCCTAGCACTCGGGAAGCAGAGGCAGGCGGATCTTTGTGAGTTCAAGGCCAGCCTGGTCTACAGAGTGAGTTCCAGGACAGCTGGGGCTACAGAAGACCCTGTCTCTTTTAAAAAAGACCAAAAAAATAATAACAATAAATTAAAAAAAAAAAAGAGAGAGCAGCCACGGAGGGGTCAGTCTCAGAATTACAGATGCTCACTGCTCACTTTGAAGATGGAAAAATTAGAACATGATCCCAGGAATGTAGACAGCCTCCAGCAACTGGAAAAGCAAGGGACTGGGATTCCCATAGAACCCCCAGAGAGGAATAAGGCCCTGTCAGACTTGATGCTCGCTCTGGGAAGCTTTTATGTAACAGTGGCAGAAAAACAGTACACATACTATACAAAAATCTGGGTCTGTGAAGATAATTAAAGTGAATTAATGGACTAATTTGAGTTGGAGTCCTCTATAGTCTGAATTCTTTTAATGCAAACTTCATCTAGCAAAGAGGATTCTTTTCACTAGATAAAGAAAATATTATATCTCTTAGTTACACTTAAATAATGATTTTGTACTTGCTTGGGAGATTTCTAAAGTCCATCTCACAGATTCATGTTACTATTAACTAAAAGATTTCTCTCTTCCACATCAATTTGATAGGACTGAGAATTAAGTAGTTGAAATTAGACTTTCTCTTATTCATATATTTTATAATTTTGGTAGGAACTGCTGTGTATAAGAACACTGAGCTTTTTTTTTTAATTTTTTTTTTATTATTTATTTTTGTATGTGTATGAATGTATTGTTTGCATGCAGGTCTGTGCACCCGTGTCGTGCAATGCCGCGGAGGTCAGAAGAGGGTCTCAGATTCCCCTGGAACTGGAGTTCTCCTGGAATTGGAGTTACAGACGGTTCTTAGCCGCCATGTGGGTGCTGGGGATCGAACCCGGGTCCTCTGCAAGAGCGTCGGTGCTCTTAACCGCTAGGCTATCTCTCCAGCCCCAGAACACTGAGTTTTTATAGAGAGAAAATTGGTAGAGTGAAAATTCATTTGTCTGACATTTCACTGGTTGTATATAACCAGCATTTGGAAACATTTATATATAAAATACAGTGATGACCAATGATTTTAATGATGATCTTTAGGGGTAAAGCTTCCTAAAATATCTTTATATCTTTAGCAAAGATTTGATGTTTTTCTGTTTTTAATACTGGATTGACAGTTTCATATATGTATATAATAGATTCTGACACATTCATCTCCTCATCCCTTTCTCCTTGCCATACCCACACGAACCCCTCTCCTCCCACCAGGTCCCCAGCCCACTTTCATGTTATTTTTTTGTTTTGTTTGTCTGGAGCTATGTATGGGGGAATAGATAACTTTCTTAATTATATATAATTTTAATGTTAAATATCTTTTAAGCTATTCAAACTTTAGAGCAAATTCTCCTGATTTTATAAAACTTGTTTAACCAGAATCTTTCAGTATTTGCTTTGTTGTACAACTTTCCAGTTTATTTCCCCATAAAAAAAGGATCATTAAACTTGGGAGGTAGAGATAGAAAAGCCAGTATTTCACATGGAGAATTGTTATGAAAACAAAATTTAATCTTCAAATAAATTAATAAAGTAATGATAAATGAAAAGGCTTTTAATGTGCACTTTCCTCTGCATGCCTGCAACAACAAGTAGAAGAAAAATGTTTAAAAAGAAAACCTACGTAGTATTATTGTTGAAATTTCCTGGGACAAATCAGAGTTTATTAATTTTGTCAAGAAAAAATGGTATTCAAGTAGAAATACTGGATCTGTTCAGTTTTAAGTATATGTTTTTCATATATGTATCATAATGCTAGAGTACAGCCAGAAAATTTGAAAAGAGAAAGAGGACAAATCATTTTTACTATATGCTTTAATTTATAAATTAATTGAAATATGTAATTTGATGGCTTCCAAATGCATTACAAGATAGTTCGTTATTATTTTTTATAGTTTCAAAGTACAGGCACAAAATATTTATTCAGAAAGGGAAAAAAGTAACTTTGAATCTTTGCTAGTTTATATATATGTGTGTGTGTGTGTGTGTGTGTGTGTGTGTGTGTGTGCGTGTGTATGAGTGTATTGCCTGCATGTGTATAAGTGTACCCAGGTCACACAGAGGTCAGAACAGGATATTGGATCCCCTGGAACTGGAGTTATAGACTGTTGTTAGTCCTCACGTGGGTGCTGGGAATCAAACCCAGGTCCTCTGCAAGAGGAGCCATTGGTTCTAACCACCCAGTGCTTCTAACTACCCAGTGCTTCTAACCACTGACCCATCTCTCCAGTTCCTATTAAATAGTTTTAAATGTACTGCAGTGAGTTGCTTGTTCCTGAGGAATGGCTGGCTATTAATCTTAGCTGTAAGAATATGCATATGTGGCTTGAATACCTCTGTTGATCAGTTTTCCATCTCAGTACCAAGTACCTGAGATAATAAGATCACAAGGAAGGAAAGGTTATTTTTGGTTCATAGGTATGTAGGTTCCTAAACCATGTCAACCTGTTTTTACAATGAAATCAGAAGCTCGGTGTAAAAACTGAAAGTTTATTGTGCATAGAGCTGTAAGCTCAGTCAGTGGTCTCATCCACACATCTTTAATGGAATGTTTCAGTAACTTCCAATGATGCAGAACATGTACATTTTCTAAAATCAATATGATGAGGTGTTAACTAGAATATTCTATACCTGTAAACCTCACTGACTTAGCACTTGCTTCCTTTGTTGTAATAACTCCCACTTTGAGTAGGTTTAAATTTGCATTTTCTTCAGGATATCACATCTTCCTTTATTTAATTTTTGTTCATTTGTTTTCATTTAATGTCCATCACTGATACCTTCCACAGCTCTTTTAGATCTCATCTTACCTCCCAAGGACATTTTCTACCCAATTCATTAAATGCTAGAAAGTAAAAGTATAGAGTTATAAATAATATTTTAGGGGTGCATTTTCTTTATTTCACTTCTATTTATTTGAATATGTTATGTATACTGCTTGTCTGGGTTAAACTGTTTACACAAAGTAGAGAAATGAATTCAAATTCATACTTATTCCTTTAGGAATTGTAGATCTAGCTTAGGTGATACAAATGGAATCTCCCTTTTCTAAATAAGAGCCAAGAGGGACTTCCATGTGAAATCCTGATCTCCAGCCTCACAGGAAAGTGAAGGCCACTGGGGGTGTCTTTCCGCCAGTAACAACAAAACTTACAGAGGCATTTTATTTTATTTTATTTTATTTATTTTATTTTATTTATTTAATTTAATTTTATTTTATTTTTTATTTATTTTATTTTATTTTAGTTTAGTTTATATTTTATTTTATATTTTATTGTATTTTATTGTATTTTATTTTATTTTATTTTTATTTTTTTGGTCTTTTTGAGACAGGGTATCCCTGTAGCTCTGGCTGTCCTGGAACTCACTCTGTAGACCAGGCTGGCCTCATACTCACAGAGATCCGCGTGCCTTTGCCTCCCAAGTGCTACAATTAAAGGCGTGCGCCACCACGCCCGGCATTTTTATTTATTTCTGTATGTGTATCAATGTATTGTCTGCATGCAAGTTTGTGCACCCGTGTCGTGCAATGCCGCGGACGTCAGAAGAGGGTGTCGGATTCCCCTGGAACTGGAGTTCTCCTGGAATTGGAGTTTCAGATGGTTCTCAGCCGCCATTTGGGTGCTGGGGATCGAACCCTGGTCCTCTGTAAGAGCGGTCGGCGCTCTTAACAGCTAGGCCATCTCTTCAGCCCGATTCCAGAGTTTTAAATAGAGAACCCTCGGGACACAGTCTGAGTCCCTTTCCAGATGTGGAGCTTGAGTTTGTTCTTTACATGATAATGAAATAGAAGCAGAAGAAAATGTTGAAGTCTAAGAGAAGGTCTGTGATTCTTTATTAAAAATAAATATTTAAAACTCAGTGGGACAGCTCTGCTGATGGGGAGGTAAGAACAAAATTGCTTTATGAAAGAATGTAAGTGCCTTGGGATCACTAAATATCCCCTCCCGTGCAGGCAGTTGCAGATACATGAGCACACCTTGGCTACCTAGAAAACTCCAGAGCAGACAGTCTGCCCTGCACAAGCTAGCAACCAAGAAGCCATCCCTGGGAACCATCGAACACGTTTCACCAGTGTCCCAGTCAATTGAGATCATTTAGATGGTGCTGACACTGTTTTTGAAAATCCCTTGCCTTTCCTGACATTCATGTTTACATACATTTCTGAGGCCACACCACACATATCTGGCTTAGAATCTTGTAGATTACTTCGCACTAATGCAGCTTAATAGCATGAAGTTTGATTAAAAAAAAAACTTAATGGGGCTGGAGACATAGCTCAGTGCTTAAGAGCACTTGCTCTTGCAGAGGACCTGGGTTTAGTTCCCAGCACCTATGTCTGGTGGCTAACAACCACCTGTAACCCTAGGTCCAGGAGGATCCTAGTTTCTAGCCTCTCTGGGTACTTACACTCACTTGCAGATACCCACACAAAGACACACAAACATACATGTAAATACATGGATGGATGGATGGGTGGATGGATGGATGGATGGATGGATGGATGGATGGATGGATGGATGGATGGATGGATGGATAAATAGATAGACAATTTTTGGTCTTTTTCAGACAGGGTCTCTTTGTAACCCCAGGTGGCCTAGAACTCCCTATGTAAACCAAGCTGGCCTTGAAGTCACAGAGATCCGCCTGCCTCTGCCTCCTGAGTGCTGGGATTAAAAGCATAAGCCACCATACCCAGGAAATAAACAAAATTTTATTCCTTTATTTATGTATGTACTTGTTTATTGTTCTGCACAGAGGTGCATGCCATTCAGACTTTTAAAGGCAGGATATTAAAGATTATACTTTTGAGAGCATAAAAGGAAATTTACAGTGAAACAACTGAGACTTGACTATCAACATTTTAAAAAAGAGAACTTTGTTCATAATTCAAATAAGATACAGGATCCAATTTGATAAATGATATAGTGAGGGTTAATCCTCCTTAAAAAAAAATGTTACTGGATACAAGACTCATGCAGATACAAGCAGAAAAAAACTCAGCATAGAACTGGAGAGATTGGCAGCAGGCAGGCCCCATCCTTAGCCAAGGGACTGTTGGCAGCTGACTACTACTGGGTGAGGGAGAGCTGATCTTTAAGGGGGTGACTCTAAATAGGCTTACTAGACTCCAGCAGATGAACTTCCACTGAGGGACATCAGGGGCACGACTTGACTCAATAGTTACCTTTTTTTTTGGTGTGTGGGGGGGGTATTTTTGAGACAGGGTCTCCCTTTAGTCCCAGCTGGCCTGGAGCTCACTCTGTAGACCAGGCTGGCCTTGAACTCTCAGAGACCTGCCTGCCTCTGCCTCTCAAGTGCTGGGATTAAAGGCATGTGCCACCATGCCTGGCCTCAATAGACCTTAACATATATGACAGAATGCATGAAATATGAGAGGGTCTAAATATGATTAAAATATATTGTGTGAGCCGGGTGTGGTAGCGCACGCCTTTAATCCTAGCACTTGGGAGGCAGAGGCAGCAGGATCTTTGTGAGTTCAAGCCCAGCCTGGTCTACAGAGTGAATTCCAGGACAGCTGGGGCTACAGGGAGACCCTGTCTCAAAAAGTCTCTCTCTCTCTCTCTCTCTCTCTCTCTCTATATATATATATATATATATATATATAGATGGATAGATAGATAGATATAGATATAGATATATATAGAGATATATATATAGTTTTTTGTGCATTTCACACTATATATATATATATAGTGTGAAATGCACAAAAAATCAATTAAAATAATACCATTTATACTCACACATTGTAATTACCATATATAGATGGAGGATATGTAGTCATATTCTAAAAAAAGAATGTAAAGTTACAGGACTTTATACCTGAATGCAAATTTACCGTTAAAATGTGAATTTCTAAATGTGTTTAGGAATCAACCTATAGTTTATTTTCAGAATTTTAAATTTTGACTTATGTGCAGAGTGTATATATGCATATTTTGGAATAATATAAAATTAAAAAAGTAAAAAAAAAAAAGAATAAAAAATGTTACTGGGTTTCATGTTAATGAGATCATAAGGAGGGGAAACCAAAATGTAAACAGTGAATAACTCCATGTTGGATTTGACTAACGTACACTTAAAATAATTTCAGATTCAAGAGCAAGTAGAAAGAAGACATAAGCTAGTAAAGGACTGTAAGAAACGGGTTACAGACTCTCAGTGGGCTGGGATGATCGAAGAGTTGGTATGAAACCATGAGACAAAGTTAGTGTGTGCTTGCTGTTTAATAAAGGAGTGAAATCCGTTCTCAGAACTGAGGTTCCTGGATGTGAAGGAAGAGGTGGGTGGTGCTTGTGGGGACACTGGAAGACTGTCTAGAAAAACTCACCTGCACACACTCAATAACCCCAGGGAGCTGTTATTTGGGCAGTGTTTCTGCTTGTTTGGGCCCAGAACTGATAGAGAATCCCAAGTACTACCTAATCATACCTCAACCTTTTTCTGGGAACTTGATTCTTAAACTGGGAACTCAGAACAACCATCAACATTTCTGCAAGTCACCTACTTATGCCTGGGCCCTGAGAAGCCTTGCTGCAGGACAGAACTATCAGGAGCATGATCTCACCAGATTGACTTTATCACTGCTTCCTTTTGCTTTGCTTTGAAAAGGTCGTTATAGCTTTTGGCTTCCCAAACTTTATTTGTTCATTTATTTTAAAGCATGATTAATTACTTTTAATGTTTTTCTAGTTGGGTATATGAAATCCTTTTTACCATTTTTAGTCATTATTATATAGTTTTAGTTTTTGCTAGTTTTAATGATGTTTTAGCCATTTAATGTTTCATGTTGTTGCTGCTGCTGTTGGTTTTGAGGGGGTGGTTGTTATTGTTGAGACAGGGTCTCCATGTAGCCCCAGCTGGTCTGGAACTCACTATTTAGACAAGGCTGGCTTGAATCTCACAAAGATCCACCTGCTTCTGGTTCTAGGGCTAAAGGCATGTGCCACCATACCCAGTTTAAGCTTCTAATCTTTACAAATTAATGTACAAATATATAATTTTCCTCTGTTAATAAATAGCCCCAGTAACCCTTCCAGTAGCAGATGGCAGACCCTTACTAGCTGAATAAATTTCTGATCCTAAAAATCAAACTTTATGACTGGCAATACAGCTCGGTATTTGAAAGCACTTGCCAACAAACCTGGCAACCAGAGTTCTATCACCAGAACCCACATGCTTGAAGAAAAGAAACACTGCCTCCAAGGCGTCCTCATCTACACAGTCCTACCGCCCTGCCACCCCTCAGCACAGGCCCACATACACACAATGCTATTCACAGATACAAGGGATGGTAGAGATCCCTGGGGTACTGCATTTTCCTCATGTAGTCTACTCTTGAGTGAACCAAAGGTTGAGGAGATTATGAATGGCAAAATCTCACCTCTTGATCTTTTAGAAGGTATTATTCAGATAAATGATGTCACATGGCAGAATTCGTTTTCACTTTTTATTTAGATACCTGAATGTAAAAGTGATTGATTGGCCTCTCTTGCAGGATTCCTATATGTAACTTTTATTAACACATTTAAAGGGGATGTTACATTAATAGAGGTGCTTTTTTTTTTTTTTAATTTTTTATCACTTAACTTCTAATGTACTACACTGTTAACTTAGGAAGTTTCTTTCCTTTCCCTATTTCTCCCCATTCAGAGACATGGCCATTCCACTGGGGACTCTGGGGCCTCTTGACAGGTTTGATAGGACCAATTTGGATGGAAGAGCAAAGTTAGAGACCAGCTGCAAGTGAATGAGTAAATAATGAAACACAGGGAAGTGGAAAGAGAAACGAGGTGAAGGTTAGAAGAATGTAGATTCAAGGTTGCTGTGGATGGCTAGACTGTATAATTTGTTTTCTGAGGAGATAGCTTTACTGTGAGAAGGATTGATAATATATCACAAGAGTTTTTGAAGAACCATGGACGGAAATTGGCCACTCATAAGAGTCAAGATGGTTTTCAGTTAAAGTAGGAAGAGAAGACAGGCAGAGAAGGGAGGGCTGTGGCTCGGGGTGGGGGGAGCATGCAATAAAGATAGGATAAAATCCAGGGAAAAAGAGCTCCTCTTGTTTTGGAAATGAGAAGGAGACAGGGAGGAGAGTATCCCTTATAGTTTAGGGAAAAAAAGTTTAGGAACAGCATTGCGCTTGTCAGCATTTGGGCATTTGAGGCTTGAAATCAAATATTTAAAGTCTATGGAGCAGTTTTCTCCCATGGTAGTCAGCCGCAGCTGCTTAGGTTCAGAAAAGGCAAGTAACTGAGCACATCCAGGCCCCAGATTTGCCGGGGCTGAGAGAGAAGGCAGGGAGATAAAGTTGTTTGTAGTGATTATAATGAGGGACTATGGGCCCAAATTTGGATGGCTTCATCAAGAAATATTTTAAAACCTTAATTCTGCAAATATACTTCCATATCAAGAGCTCATGCTTAATTCGGGCCATCTGTGTTCACATCCCATTTCTGTTCCTTGCCTGTGGCCTTGGGCAAGAGTCTTCTACTGTCCTCTCCTTTAACATAATGATAACACTGTCACCTAAGTCAGATAGCCTTATAATGTGGTTTGAGTTTTTAGCACATAGGAAAGCACAGTTTGGGATAATAGGCTATCACTGTAATTAATAAGGAGAACGTTACTTTTCACTTTGCTTAACAAAGAAGAAATCTCCTGTGACTGTCCTATCCTCTGACAATATGCATAGTTGCTTTTCTCACATTTGTATTTTTTATTTTTTTATATGTGTATGGGTATTTTGCCTGCATATGTGTAAGTGCACCACATTCATGCAATGCCCCATAGAGACCAGAAGAGGATGTCAGATCCTCTGAAACTAGAGTTACAGATGGTTGTTAGCCACCATGTGAGTGCTAGGAACCCTGATTCTCTGGAAGAACAATAAGTGTTTTTAGCTGCAGAGCCATCTCTCCAGCCCCTACATTTGTATTTTTAATTAACTTGTTCACCTTGAGTTTTTACTCTTCTTTGCCTTTACAATATATTACATTTTACTCTTCTATGCTTTTACATGTTTATAATTAGAACACAATGATAAATAGAAAATCAGAGGAAATCCAGTTTCAGGCAAAAAAAAAATGGATAGATAGTAATAAATAAATGCATTTGGCCACATCTCAGCTTTTGGACAAGAAGATATCTTTTAGTTTCACATGGTGGAGGAAGTGAGGCTCTTTGAGGACAAATAGGTTTAAAAATTATCTTCTTCATTGCACTTGTTTGCCCAGAAATTAATACCTTTCCTATATATCAAAAGTACATAGATGCCTGGGGTGGTGGAGCATACCTTCAATATGTCCCAGGATTTGGGAAGCAGATATAGGCAGATGTCTGTGAGTTTGAGGCCAGCCAGGACTGCATAGTGAGACCCTGTCTCAAAAAATGAAGAACAAAAAAAAATGTACATAGGGACTGGAGATATGGCTTGGCAGATAAGAGGACTTGCTGATCTTGTAGAGGACCTGGGTGCGGTTCCCAGCACCTGTTTTGGACAACTCACTATTGCCTGCAACTGGAGCTAGAGAGGCTCCTCCTCAGGCTCCAGTCTCCCCGACACCCACATGGCATACACGCCCACAGATACACACACACACACACACATAAATATAAATTAAGAAACCTTCATACATACATGGACTTTGCTGTTCGTTCATGAGGCTTTGCAATGTTAGAATCCAGTATTTTAAAAAATATTTTATTTTAAGCAGAGGTCAGAAGAGGGCACTGTAGCCACCGTAACTGGAGTTACAGACCTTTGTTAGCTTCCATGTGGGTGCTGGCAACTGAACCTGGGTCCTCTGCAAGAGCGTCCAGTGCTTTTAACCACTGAGCCATCTCTCCAGCCCCGGATCAGCATTTTTGTGTTTTGTTGGTATATTTTCTTAAATTATTTGTATTTTACTTTCCATGGTTTAGCAGATTACATATTCGGAATAGTGATAAACAGAGGTATCTCCTACCTAACTAGCCTTACTATATATTTCATTAAAATTTATAACGTGTATGAACCAGGCATTATTTCAGCTGGCACAGTTTTGGGTTAAAAAAGTAACTTATGGGCCTGGAGAGTTGGCTCAGCAGTTAAAAGCACTGACTGCTCTTGCAGAGGACCTGGATTTGAGTCCAGCACCCACATGATGGCTAAAAAAAACCACCTATAACTCCAGTTCCAGGGGAATTCAATGCTTTCTTCCAACTCCACAGATAATATACTCATATGCATAAAAATAATAATTTTTTAAAAAGTTTAAAAGCAGCTGGGCATGGTGGCACACGCCTTTAATCCTAGCACTTGGGAGGCAGAGGCAGGTGGATCTTTGTAGGTTCAAGGCCAGCCTGGTCTACAGAGTAAGTTCCAGAACAGCTGGGGCTACAGGGAGACCCTGTCTCGAAAAAGAAAAAAAAAAAAAAAAGTTTAAAAGCTTTGGTGGGTCACATCAGGATAGACTGGCCCAAAGGTTGAGGGATAGTTTTCAAAGTAGGTAAAATCTTGATTGACTAAATGAAGATAGTTAGAACTTGTGTCAAGTGTTTTTAATTAAGTCCCTCACCTTTAGCTTGTTTTTTGTATTCCTTTGTATTTATAATTGGAATGAAATGATAAATAATAAGCCTCATGAAATCCAGTTTGAAGAATGTTTGGCTGAACATCAGTATTTGTACAAGCAATGTCTGTCTTGTGATCATCTTTCATTTAACTCATTAATATGAAAGCCAAGAAGATGTGCTAACAGGTCCAGAGAAGAAGACAGAAGGCCCTCCCTTCGTAGTGGGATAAGGGATACTAAGATGAATTTACTTAGAGGAACAAAGCTGACAAAGTAATCAGTAATCCTTTACATTCCAGAGGACACCATTTGCATTTCTATGGGCAAAGGCCTTGTGTCGTGAGCACTTTTCTTCAGATTTTGGAGCTTAAAATAACTCAATATAGGGCTGGAGAGATGGCCTAGCGGTTAAGAGCGCTGACCTCTCTTACAGAGGACCCGGGTTCGATCCCCAGCACCCACATGGCGGCTGAGAACCATCTGAAGCTCCAATTCCAGGAGAATTCCAGTTCCAGGGGAATCCGAGACCCTCTTCTGACCTCCGCGGCATTGCACGACACAGGTGCACAGACTTGCATGCAGACAGTACATTCATACACATACAGAAATAAATAAAATTAATAAAAAAAACTCAATATAAGTTTCACAAGTGATTCACTCAATACATTTTTTCCCATTAAAAGTGTTCAACAGTTATTTTTGTTGTCTTTTTTTCCCCCATATAGAGGTCAAACTGAGATGGCGTTGGCCCCCTGGCTGGCTTTCCCCCTCCTGGAGAGTACATGAGATGTCATGTACTCTCAGGATTGTTTGCTTCCTGAGATTTTGAACTGGAGGATTCATTCTTGCTCTTAAAAATCTTGTTAGATTTTTAAGTTTTAATTTTATTCTGGGATTGGTTCCTACACCAAGGGTAAGAAATGGGGATTTTTTTTTTTAGTAACAAGGTTACAGTTTAGCCTGATAGCTTAGGAGCCTTACAGTGTTCAGTCCTTCCCTTTCAGATTTGAGATTACTTGGAAACTAAACTGTTGTTACTTTGAGGGGGGAAATGCCACTTCATTTTGGTTGCTTGCTGAGGAAACTGGAAGTGTTTTGGTGGAGCTGCAGAGCAGTCTGCAGCTGTTCAAACACTTTAGGTTTAGTGTAGATTTTCTTCTGACCCTCTTTCCACACTTAAGGAAAGAAAGAAAAGTCCACCAGCCACAGCATCTACTCCCCCACCTTTTTAAAAAATCTGTTGTTTGGTAAACCACAGCTTTACTCGTTTAACCAGAGGCGATGTTTACCTTCAGCATTTGCAGTTCTGCCTAGTGAATCAACTAGTATTGAATTCACAAAAGAGACTCCCTCCCTCCATCTGTTTGCCAAATGTGTGTACTCCCTCGGCTCCCAGGACTTGGTGGCTTAGGCACAGAGCCATCAGCCAGTGCTTGTTAGACTGGAATTCTCAAATGTTTGCCTGACTGGCCAGTGGTATTTCGCTCTTGTTTCTCTATAGTGCTGTCTGCAGGGAAGGTCCATACCTATGGCTCTAGAAAATGCATCCTTAATATTTGAGGATCAAGTCTGACTCTGTGTTACTGAGAGCATTAATTTGACCTGTGAGGCTTGGTTCGTCTCATCAAAATGGGGTGTAGGTCTTTGGACAGTAGCATTGCCAATGGGACAAAAATTGCTTAAAAAAAAGAGCCACAAAGTGAGTCTCGGGAGGCTGAGATTGGGAGTCCAAGGTTGGGAGCCCATGTGGCATGCTGGAGTTAAGAGGCATTTTCAGCAGGCTGTTCTTTTTAACTCTTACAAGTAGTTAGAGATTAATTTCTGCAAGGAAATTAATCTCTAACTACTTGTAAGAGTTAAAGCTCAGGACCACACCATGAATACTCAGATTTTGAGTCAGACAACTTTAGCATTTACCCCATGGTCTTTAGAGCATTGGTGATAATTAAAGGGCAGCATGGCTTCGTTGGTGTTCAGGTCAAATGGAAATATTTGCACCTCTCCATTGTAGTTAAACATAAAAGTAATAGAGCCAGACAGCTTTCCATTTGGTTCCAAGATAGATCTTCCTGTTATCGAACTGTATTTTAACTTCTATTGAAATTCTTAGGATGTTTCATTTACTTAGTTTCAGATGTAAATTTGATATATTTATTGAACCAAATTATGAATTATTGGGGAGTTCTTTTACCCCCAGTATATAGTAATTATGTTCTTTTACCAGGAATATAAGGTACTTTTTGATATATTAAGTGGGTTATAAAACATGATTTATCTTCAACTTCTAATGAATATTTAATATCTCTTATGCACCGCGCTATTTTACTTGGTTTACTAAGCAGTTTTGTAAGAACTTAGCGTCATCTAAGAAGTCTTTTGAGTACTATTAGATGTTATTACTTTATTATGACCTCGATAAGGAATAGTAAACTGTTTTTTAAATATAGACACTGAACCACCAAAATTAGAAGCATTTTAGCATATACATATACACACTCACACACACAGAGGGACCTAATTTAAAGCTCTATTTTTTTCTATTTTTCTCTGTGATACAGGGTTTCCCTGTAGCCCTAGCTGGCCTGGAACTCAGTGTGTAGACCAGACTACCCTTGATCTCACAGAGTTCTATCTGCTTTTGCCTCCTGAGTGCTGGGATTAAAGGCATGCACTAACACCCAGCTCTTTTTTTTTTTTTTTTTTTGGCTTTTTCGAGACAGGGTCTCCCTGTAGCCCCAGCTGTCCTGGAACTCACTCTGTAGACCAGGCTGGACTTGAACTCACAAAGATCCGCCTGCTTCTGCCTCTGAGTGCTACATTCTTAATGACTACATTTATTTGTCTCACTGTCATCCTATTTCTCAAAGATTTCCAATTAACATGAGTTATAGAAACAAAAAGTAAAAATTTGTTTTCAATATGAAGAATAAGGATTGTAAAATAGTCCACTCATTAAAACCATAGTACTGGTTATTGAAGAAACCTGAGAACAGGGAGGTAGACTCAAAATGGCACTAGAAGGACACCTGCCTGAGGGGAGTCAGGAACCTGGCTGCACTGAAAGAGGGGCAAGAGTAAGCTTGTACTGAGGAAGGGGAAACCAGTGCTGAAGAGGAGGGAGGCTCAGTAAATCTCAGGGTGGAGAGATGTAGCTTCTCCTTCCCTGGTCTTGAGAAGTCTGATTAGGGCTTCTGATGTGCGGTAACTCTCCCTGGCACTTCTGTTAGAGTATTCGTTCTAAAGGAGAATCTACATCCACCTCACAAGAAGTCAGATTATTCTGGAGCCCACATTGATTTAGCCACATCAAGCCTGGAGCACAAGGGTCCCTGGCAGTCCTTCTTTATATCTAGGTTTCATTTTATAACTGTAACTCTTTTTGAAATAGATAAAACAGAATTTTATCTTTTTATAATGCAGCTATTCCAATAAAATTGGTTATTCATAGGGGATTTTTTTTTACTTGTATTTTTTTTAACTTGTGTGTGTATCCATGTGTGTATGCATGTCCCCATGTATATGAGCATGTGTGTGTGTGTGTCTGTGTCTGTGTCTGTGTGGAGGTGTACATGTGGAGGCCAGAGGTTGATGTCAAGTGTCATTCTGGATTGCTCTCCACCTTATATATTGAGACAGGACCTCTCACTTGAACCCAGAGCTTGCAAGAGTTGAGCTTCCAGCTTGCTCCAGGGGTCCCTTGTATCTGCTTCCCATGTATTGAGATTACAGATGGGCACCACACCCCTTCAGCATTTACGTGGGAATCTGAACTCTGGTCTTCATACAAGCACTTTACCTGCATTTAAGCACTTAGCCATCTCCCAGCTCCGTTACGCATGCTTTGAATGTTAAATAGTAAATGAGCATTGGTTTTCCGAGTGATTCACAATGAGGATAATTTTTCATATATATTTAAAAAGGGTTGTAAACATATTTGGATTGGGGAGTATAGACCATATTGTATTTTGTATCTTTTCCTTATACTCACTTTCTTTTTTTTTTTTTTCTCCAGCCATCAAACACAGACAACATGTTGGGATCATCCTAAGATGACTGAACTCTTTCAATCCCTTGGTGAGTGGTACCTTATCTAGCAGTGACAACTGAGATCTGGATAGTCATAAAAAGACATAGAGCTAGTCAATTCCTCTTCTTGCATGCATGTAAGGGTCATACCATGACATGTCAAGACAAACCCTGACTTTTGACAAGATTCCTGAATGATATTTAGAAGCTTTTGAATTTCTAAGGGCAACACAAGAAATAAGCATTGCCTTTCTTCTTAAGAGAATGTGTGATTTGGAGTTGGACCAGCCAAAAGGAGTTCATGTGCCAGGAAAAATGTGATTGTTGTAGGTTTTAACCTTTCTCATAATGATTCATCTTATGTTTCAGCTTTGTGTAAAAAAAAAAAAAATACAGTGACAGCCATTAACTCAGATCTGCTGCTTTAAAACTGTTTTGTTTTTGTTTTGTTTTTGGTTGTTTTTTTTTGTTGTTGTTATCATTCTGTATAGGAAATTTTTATCACATCAGCTTACCTGATTTCATTTTAAGTCATAAACTAATTCCATTTTAATAGAAAAATGCAAGAATTCCAATCTTGGAATTCATCAGGAGATGATGAGAGCCTTCTTTCAGGTTTGACCCAGTGATTTTAAAACTTATTCTTTGGGAAGCTGAGGGGATGTTAACGGGAGAGAGCAGCATCCTCTGCTTCTCTGTGTCATTTCAAGAAGAGGCTCACACTCCTGCACATGTCCTCCTTTTGGTGTGTGAGGCTGTAGAAATCAAACAAGCAAGAGAAAAGTATGATTTACTAGTTTACAAGACTGAGAGAAATTGACCATTTTTGAGTTTTCTTCCAACTCTACTGATCTGATATTTGGTTTTAGAGGACGGCAGAAGAAACTGTAATTTCTACTTTTTCCAAAGATATGAATGTTTATTATTGGGTTATTTTAACCAGATCTATAAAGACTGGATCAAGGTGGAAGGAACACAGAATAATCTAGCCATAAGAGTACCAAAATAGACTATTTGGATGACAGAAAACTGGGGAAAATGACCCTGGGTAGAAACCCTGTTGATGGATTTGATGGGGCATAATGGTAGCTCTACTTCCTTTCCTTTCCTGCCTTTTCCTAAGTGTGGCAGAAAGTTCTGGACTCATGTTCATGCATTCCAAGGGTCACAGCTGACACTCCTACAACACAAACAGGTTAACTGGAGAAAAGCAGGACACAATTATTTGCTCAAAGTTTTGTGTCACATAAGAGTCTTGTGAAATGCTGAGCAACCACTTTCAGAAAGCCTTCTGTTTTTCTGCATATTTTTGATGTAGATGTGCAGAAGTGTGACTCCACAAAAGGCTTTCATCTAATGGTAAACAGACAGAGAGGAGCTAGCTCAGCCTGTGTGTTCAGATCTGCTTGGCCTGTCTGCATGGTGTTACCCTCCCGCAGGTATAGGTCAGGACATGTCACATGAAGGTCTTCAGGGGAAAATGGAGAAGGCCAGAGTGACCTTTCTCAGCTTTATGTCTTTGAGAAAGAGGCCTCCAGGTTTCCATGCATTGTCTTAGGAAAAGAAATTCTGATTTCTGTGATGTACTTCAGGGGAGAAAGAAGACTAGGAGATGGGAGGGATGGGGGTCGGAAAAGTCCTTACACCTTGAGCCTCTCCAGTCTTCATACAGCTCAGGACATAGGGTTTCAAGACCCACCATCTATTTGAAAATGCTTTTTGCCAGGCGTGGTGGCGCACACCTTTAATCCTAACACTTGGGAGGCAGAGGCAGGCAGATCTCTGTGAGTTCAAGGCCATCCTGGTCTACAGAGCAAGTTCCAGGACAGCCGGGTTGGCAGGGAGACCCTGTATCAAAAAGATTAAAAAAAAAAAAAAAAAAAAAAAGAAAAGGAATTGCTTTTTTGGAGTTCCTATATAGCCCTGCTTTGAATGGGTCTCGACATTGTGGGAATGGTCATTTGATTGTTTTCATAAATAGATGTGAAATTTAGGAGAATTTTAAAATTTGTAAATAGATACATTTTTCCATGATCCAAAGTAAGAAAATACATTCATTCTTTGCATTCAGTAGAAGTTAAATAAGCATGCTTTTAAATTGTTCCAATTCCATTTCAGCTGATCTGAATAATGTACGTTTCTCTGCCTACCGCACTGCAATCAAAATCCGAAGACTGCAGAAGGCACTGTGTTGTGAGTCCTCCCACTGTCATCTACTTGTCCTTTGCATTGCCTTTGTTGCTATTAAGACAAAGAGAAATGAGGAGGATGATACATTTATAGAGTTAATCTGCATTTCCATTGTTCCTCATTCAAAAAATTAGCTGTGTTTCCATAAATGTGTTTCCATGGAGGGCCCTAGCACTGTGTACTAGTAACACAGATAAACATATGCCATTCACAGTTGGAGAGCAAAAAAGTAACCAAAACCCAGGAGGAGGAATGTGAAAAACGGTTTCAAAAATGAAGGGATTAAATCATTGAATCAAAGTAGCAGAGTATCATTAATGAGATTTTCCTATGGAAGGCATGCTATAGTTGTCATTGTACCTAAAGGTTATTCCCCCAACAATAACACAACATTAAGCAGGCATGAATTCTTATAAATAGAGTATAGATTCAGGGCCTCTGGATTTGGTCAGTGGATGATTGGATGATTGACTCTACCTGAGAAACACTGAGGCCCTGCCAGATATTATAGTAACATTTGCCTATATGTTAAAAACAGAGAGATTCAGAAATTTCCACATTTAGTTATTTACTACACTTTGTGAATACCGTTATATACCTGGGGGTCTCAGGGAAGCTTTGAAAATTACCCTTGGAAAAATGGTATGCTACAGTTGAAATTTTGGGCCCTTAAAAGTCAATAGAAGGCTGGTGAGATGGCTTTCCAGGCAAAAGTACACAGCCACACAAGCCTACATCCCGCTTGCCATCCCGGGGTCTCATAGTGGAAGGAGAACACAGGCACTTCCAATTGTCCTCTGACTTCACCACGCACACAGTTGTACACACGTGCACATGATCACATATACATACACAGATACACATAAATAATAAAGAAAATAAAGTTTAAAAATTCAGTAGAAATTACCATTATATTTTAAGTTGGCTGTATAAGGAGAATTGAACAAAGGCACATGTATGATCATTTAGAGAAAACATAGCCATGGAAGTATTAATTAATACAACTGAAGTTCTTTGTGAATGAGAAGTCTAAAGGCCTGAGAAACAGGGGCAAAGAAGCTACAGAAAGGGATGAGATGACCTTGACTCTTGATTAATTCTGTAGCCTCAAAGGTAGGTAGCAGATTACAGTAGTTACAGCAAGTACTACAGGACCATTCAAAGCACCAAAAGCACCAAATCCGTGAGGCTCCTGGTAATAGTGTGTTCAATGGGAAGGACAGGAAGCAGACTATGGGCACACAGAGGACTGTCTATCTTCTCACTTTTAAAACAGGCTCAGCTGATTGCCACCATCCAGCCAACATGTCTAGAGCATCTTCCCAGGCCTGATGGGCTATAAAATGAGGACGAATGGTCCAGGTTCAAAATCTTCTGGGTGGAGAAACATATTTCTACTTGTGGAGTTTTCTTTTGTCGGTTCTTCTGACCATAAAAGAAATAATCATGTTTATTTTACTCTCAAACCTCAGAAGAGCAGAAAAAAACTCCTCCAGTTTCTAACCTAAACATTATGTAGTATGTAGTAAGCAGAGTGCTAGGTTGTGTGCAGCTGTTAATCTTTGAGGGGACACCCCCACATCTCCTAAAGGCTGGCTTTCCCAGGGCCTCTGGCCCTCATAGTGCTCCAGCCTGGGGCCCTTATACCACTTGACTAGCTCACCTGTTTATGGCCAATCAACCCTTCCTCTCAAATTTTCTGTTTATTTGTAATGCTTTGACTCCTCTTCTGAACTCTTCATTCCTCCCTGATACTGTTAAAAATTTACCTCTTTTAGAACCATTTACAAGCATATCCCACCTGCCTCTAATTTTTTCCCAGTATTTTATGATGGCCCATAACGGCAGTTTTCACCTGCTTGCCTTCTGTAGCAGCTGCGTGTTGGGAGTTGCTCTGTCTCCATGCTGAATGGCTTTCAGGTCATGGTTACCCTTTGTTTTATGCAAATCCCCACCCAGCACATTGCCCTAAGGAGAGAGCACACATGTCATGGTTCTTCAGTCCTCTTTTGTTTGGCTCCAAGATTACTCATGAGATAAACCAAGACAAGAGACTCATTCCCACACTCACGGGAATTGCTTCTCCTGTAGTGGAGTGCCCCTTGCCTGGCCCATGTCTCCTCTCTGTCCACCTCCCTCAGTTCAGGATGATGACCAACAGGACAGACTTTATATTCTCTTCTTCCTGCCTGATAGCTCTGGTCCCAGCTCTTCACATCCCTATTACTCCCATGATGGTTGTATGCTGTTTCCCTGGGTCATAGTCTGCCATCTATGTTTTAATAAAGTCTCCATGGCTCTTCCTCTAAAGTCACCCATTCATAAAAACTCCATCTCATCCACATAATAATTTTTGTGTGGTGCTTTCTATAATGCTTCTCGTGGGCACTTAGGCAAATTGTCAGACTTGTAATTCTTCATATTCTGTTTACACACTTATTGTCTGCCTTTCCAAATGAATTACATTTTTATGAGAGGGAAGAGTCTGTGTTCTTCTCTGCCTAAAGCCTCTTAAAATTTTTGGTGTTAAGTTGGAGTTGCTTAGCATATAATGAGCAAATTATTTGAGTTTTAAATTTACATCGGAATACATCAAAGAGATGCACACAATTTGGAGTAGTGCATTTTAGTGGCAAGATTCGTTAATTTTGGCATATTAAAAATATGTCACCTTTCAGCAGCAAATAAAACAAAACAAACAAAAACCCCAAAAGATCGCACTCCAGCATCAGCATGTTACATGTGGGAACTATAGCTGGGTGGAAAAGTCAAATGGCGAGAGAAACCTGTACAGCTCAGTTCCATATCTGTACAGTTCAAAGCCGTGCAGAACTAAATGCTGTTCAGTTTCGGGCACATGTATATGAAATTTTACAAACTGAAATTCAAAGGTTAACAGTTATTGCAGCTGAAGAAAAGCAGTTAAGAGGACTGGCTGCTCTTACAGAGTAACTGGGTTCAGTTTCCAACAACAACAACATGGCAACTCACAACCACCTGTAACTCCAGTTCTAGGAGATCTGATGCTCTCTTCTGGGCTCCGAAGGAAATGTATACATGTGATGCAGTTAGATGCATGCAAAACACTAATACACATAGAATAAAAATAAATAAATTAGAACTTTTTTTTTTTTGAGTCAGGGTCTCCCTGTAGCTCCAGCTGTCCTGGAACTCACTATGTAGACCAGGATGGCCTTGAACTCACAAAGATCCTCCTGCCTCTGCCTCCCCAGTGCTGGGATTAAAGGTGTGCACCACCAGGACTGGAAAATTAGAACTTTTTTTTTTTTTTTTGGTCTTTTCGAGACAGGGTCTCCCTGTAGTCCCAGCTGTCCTGGAACTCACTCTGTAGACCAGGCTGGACTTGAACTCACAAAGATCCACCTGCCTCTGCCTCCCAAGTGATAGGATTAAAGACGTGCGCCACCACGCCCGGCTAGAACTTGTTTTAAAGGTTAGCAGTTACCGGCACAATTGTGGCAGGACATAATCACAGATAATGTTGGTCCATTGTTCTTTAGCTGTGTAATACTTTGTATATTTCTTATATTTTTTCCTTAAACAGCCCTATTTATTTTATATATGATACACACACACACACACACACACACACACTGAGAGACATATATGTTTGATAACTTAAAAACTTTGTAGTAGACAATAGCAAAAAAACAAATGGAGACACTATCTGAGAGGAAAGCAGTCCCTTCACAGTGTAGAAGGCCAGTGTCCTGTATGACAGGTGTATTTGTTCAGCCGTAAGATCCACATTGGATTTGGGCATGTGCTAATCTGGGATAAGAAGAGAGGAAGTTAGATGCACTGGGTCTGGTGGAGTAGCTTAGCTTTGTCCAATATCCAGAGATTTCCTTAACTTCAGTTTAGGCCAATTGAGAGGTCTTTTTTTTTTTTTTTTCTTAAAACCATTTCTGATTTTGCGTTATTGACTATCATCATTATAAACATTGTTATATCAAGACACAGTCTTACTGTAAAGCTCAAGCTGCCTGAAACTTGCTAAGTTTCCTAGGCTGACCTTGAACTTGTGATCCTCCTGTCCCCTCTCCACAGTTACAGTATGACATGTGTAATGGCTTGAAACCATTTCAGATTATTTTTTTTTTTTTTAGAATTTTACTCTTCATGGTCTCATTATACTGACTCTAGAGTTTGGATCTTTTTTGCTTTATAGAGTGGTAAGCTGTACAACCATTTCCTGCTTTGTGAAGTCCGAAGGATAGCAGCAAGAAGAGTCTGTATATGCTTGATATTATCCTAGCATGCAGGGCAGAGGGAATGTGGTAGATGGTTCTTGTCAAAGATGATGGAGGCTGAGCTGGCTAGTGGCGGTAGGACAGGAGACCAAGGTCTAGATTCATGAGACTACCTGGGGCATCTGGTTTTCAAGGGAGGGGCATCTGGTATTTACCAGGAGACAAGGAGAAAGGGGAACCTGCAATCATTCAGATAGGTGTCACCATGGAGTGAGGTCTCATTCCTCCAGGTAAAGGGCCACATCCAACTGGAATGCCAGTGTTTCTGAGGTGCTTGAGGAAGAGGACATGGGAAAGTGCTAGAAAGTGTGAGCAAACAACTAAGACCTGAAGAAGAACCCAAGCTCAGGTGTTCACCAGGGTTGGTTTTATTTTTATTCATTTTTGTAGGGCAAGAGATGACGATGCATTTTCACTTGACTCCTCCCACCCCCACTATACTTCATGTGTGGGAGGAAAGAAAAAAGTCTGAAGTTGGCTAGAAAGTGAGATGTCTGTTTGCTTCGTGTACTGCATGGCTGAGCTGACATTTTCCTCCTTCTGAAAAGACAAAATCATAATTTTATGTGATTTAAATGTAGTCAGTTCTTTAAAGGTACCTCAGTGTGACACACTTCAGGAAGATGCACACTTGGCTTAGGCACAAAGTCAAGGTGTCAGAGTAAATCACTGGAAATTGAAGACATGATCCTCTCTGGGACCTGGCAAATTACTGTCACAGCTACAGAGTGGATAACAAGGGATGCTTCTCCGAATGGAGTGAAGGACAAGCTGATCCAGGAAATGGTCTTTTTGAAATCGGATCTGTTGTCACTGTACGTCATTCCGGGATCTAGTAGCGGTGCTGTGTGGATGCATAATTAGTATAGGGCTTTCTGGTAGTATTTATTTGAATATATTTCTTTGTCTGTGGGGAATTGAAGTTCCCCAGCCTACTGTCTTTATTAAGTACTTCCCTTCATCAGATGCTGTAGAGATGGGATTTTTCTACTGCTGTCCAGAGGTTCATAATTGAAATCAATGCATAGTGCAAAGAAATGGGGTAAATATGACAATGAAAAGTCTAAATGGTTCTCAGTATTTGTTGTTGTGTGACACCATTTTGAGCTCACTGGACACTTAGGCAAATTGTTATCAGCATAAATTTACTAATGATATCTTTGACATCTAAAAGAAGGCAACTGACTTTATTCAGACTTGTTTTATCTTATGTTTATTCAGACTTGTTTTATCTTATGTTTATTCAGACTTGTTTTATCTTATGTTTGATTTTTTTTCTTAAAAGTTTTCCTAATTTCAGTTGTTTTAGAAATTTTGTTACTCTAAATAATTCTATTTTTTTTTTTTTTTTGTCTTTTCGAGACAGGGTCTCCTTGTAGCCCCAGCTGTCCTGGAACTCACTCTGTAAACCAGGCTGGCCTTGAACTCACAAAGATCCGCCTGCCTCTGCCTCCTGAGTGCTAGGATTAAAGGCGTGCGCCACGACATAGCCCGCTAAATAATTCTAAAGAAGTTCTTTTCCATGGTAGACAACTTGAAAAATATAATTCTATGTTGTAAGCAGCTAGCATGGACATGTCATAAATGTCCTTAAAGAGTCAAATTTAGTGGTTATCCAGTTACTAGAACTACATAGATACAAAGGAAGCTGTTCATTCATTTTGGTTAATATGTCCTATTTTGAGTGGAGTAGTCCCCCGCCCCCCATTGGACAAAGAAGTAGTAGTTATTTACATGTTTAAGTTCCACTGAGATGTTTTTCAATGCTGAAAAGTAAAATATGAAAATACAGTATAACTGTTATATAATGGTAATTTCCAAAATAAGTAAACCTTAAATTAATGCTGGTCTGTAATTCTCTATGCCTGTATGTTGAGAATTGAATCATTTCATACTCAATAGATAGTAGTTGATAAGCTGCTTTGATCTGTTAGAAGCTAGTTAATGAGTAACTCAGTTGATTTTAAGAGACATCAGGAAAAAGAGTTTCCTTTTTGTCTCTAGTCCTCTTGGCCTCTGCCTGCAGTGTGTGCCTCACCCCAAAGCGTGGCATGTCTGCCTCAGTGTAACACACCCCACCTTTCTGTCGCTGTCGCGGTGCACACTGCAGTCTGCTAGTCCCGGTGGACTCCTGGACCAGCTTTCAGAAGACCTGCTGTGTCCTACCTCTCTCGAGGGCCAGCTGTCTCCCAGATGGCCCCAGGACGCCTTTTCCTGTTGTCCCTCCACCAAGTGTTCCTAATCCAAAAATCGGAAATCTGAAATACTCTAAAATCACAAACTTTTGGTCACTGACATGGTGCTACAAATGGAAAATCCTATATCTGACCTTAAGTGATGACAGGCACATTAAAAATACTTTATAAAGTTACATTTGGGCTATGTACATAAGGTTTATGTGAAACATAAATTTTGTGTTTGGACTGGGGTCCCACCCCAACATACCTACTGAGTAGATGCAAATGTTTCCTAAACAAACCTAGAAACAGCAAATCCAGAACACTTCTGCCCCTGAGCTTCCTCCTCGTGCGTGCTTACCTGAACTTGTTCCCGGATGTGGACATTCTCCCCTGCTACACTTTTGCTCTTTTAGTAAAGTTACAAAGATGCTGTGTGAGAAACAGTTCTAGGCACATGATACATGCTCCTGCATGGCCTTTCCCATTACAGATGCTTACACATGAAGAGTTAAGGATAGAGGGAAAGAAATGTGTCAAAACCAGTGATCTGTGAACCTGTGAATCCTCCTTAGGAACAGGTTACCTAAACAGCAAAGCTGCATGGGAAGTAAACCAGATTAGGATTTGTGAAAGCTGGCTAATCAGGCTTGCTTCCAACTTGAGTCTCTTCAGGTGGTAGAAAACTATTAATTTGTTTTGATTTTAAGGGAGAATCTTAAGTGAACTTTCTATTTCATGCTGCACGTTTAAAATAAACCCGGTAAGGAATGGTAGGTTTGTAGTGATGTGAAATATAGCTGAGATTAGGTTATAATTTGAACTAAAGTTCTGCTGTGCTGTTAGACAGTAGGGTGACTATAGATGACAGATATGTGCCTTGTATTTCAAAGAGCTTGAATAAAAGATTTTTGAGTGTTTTCCTTATAAAAATGATAAATGAGCTTTTTTTTTTGGTCTTTTCAGGACAAGGTCTCCCTGTAGCCCCAGCTGGCCTGGAACTGGCTCTGTAGACCAGGCTGGCCTTGAACTTACAGAGATCCGCCTGCCTCTACCTCCCAAGTGCTAGGATTAAAGGCGTGCGCCACCACACCTGGGAGAGCTTTTAAGAGCACCAGCTGCTCTTGCAGAGAACCTGGGTTCAAATCCCAACCGGGCCACATGGTGGTTGACAACTGTCTATAACTCCAGTTCCTGGGGATCCCGTGCCCTCTTCTGACCTCTGTGGGTATTGCACAACACAGGTGCACTTACATGCAGGCAATATACTCATATACATAAAATAAAAATAATACATTTTTATGTGATAAATGTATGAGGAGATAATGTTATCCTAAGTTAAACATTTTATATATTCCTGTGTTGGAAGCACCACATAATACTTCTTCAATATGTGCAACTTTGATGTTTCTATGCTTATCAGTTTAAAATAAATGTAGAGAATGTAAAAATGATTAGAATAAAGGATAAGTAGGAGGTGGTGAACAAGCTGTCTTCAGGAGTCAAGATGGGTCCAGAAATGCAGTGCTTGAGATCTTCTAACATTTGGAATACACTGAGAAATGTATGCCTTTCTATTTTGAAAAGCACAAGGACCCTAAAAATAAGAATGCCAGAAAAAAGGGAAAAATTGATGTCCAAAGGTGGGGGTCCGGGGAGGATCCAGAAGCTAGAGTTTAGATTGAAAGGCATAGAAAACTAGCTACAAGAAGGAGGTTGAAAACTACAAGTTTGGAAATGCTTATTCCTTTAACAACTCCATTTAACTGAAAAGGATCAATTTTTACCTCAAACCATCAAGCTGACTGCTTGAGACTAGAAATGCTTTTGTTTTGATGATATTGAGTAAGGCACTTACTTTTCCTCCCCTGCTTAGTGGATCTCTTAGAGCTGAGTACAACAAATGAAGTTTTCAAGCAGCACAAACTGAACCAGAATGATCAGCTCCTGACTGTGCCAGATGTCATCAATTGCCTGACCACAACTTACGACGGCCTTGAACAATTGCACAAGGACCTGGTTAATGTTCCCCTCTGTGTGGATATGTGTCTCAACTGGTTGCTTAATGTATATGACACGTAAGTTTGTACTTCATCTATGAATGAGTATATTTATAATAAACTTTATTTTTTTAATATTTTTATTTTTTGTGATACTAGGGCATCTATTCCAGGGATAAACTTGGGTAGGCTTTAAGGCAAGTGCTCTACCACTGAACTATGTTCCAAACCCTAAAATGAATTATTTTGAAGTACTTTCACAATCCTTTTCCCAATGAAAGTACTTACTTTAATTGATGAAAATACATGACTTTCCAGATCATTGGACTCATAACAAACAACAGAATAAAAGAGCGCATGCAACTGTTATTTTAAGACTTAGCTACCATTTATGAAGACTGTAGATGTCCTTCCTTCCCAAGCAAGGAAGCCCAAGACAGCCAGAGTTCCTCTTCTTTGTTCCTTCTGTCTGTAACCACTCTTTTCAAAAGAATAAAAAGTCTTGTACTTACTGTGAACTAAAATAAGTTTTTGGCTAATAATAATAATCTCTAGAATCTGGTTTGACAGTTTGGGATGATTCAAATGGTAGCGAATGGGATTTAATTTGTCTTTTGATATTAACTTTATTTATTGCTATCATGGTTATGCACATATATGGCATTTTAAATAATTGATGCGATAGGACACTAATGTGTAATTTAATTAGGTGTCCTCTGTTATGTAAAGAGCATTCTCAGTGTCTACTCTAAATTCTCTGCCATTAATTTGACCCATTTGATTTTGACAATGTTTTATGTACTAATCAGTTTTATAAAGACTTGCTGTGAGCTGACATTTCTGAAATACTAGGAATTATTCATTCTTTTGGTAGGAGCTGAAATATGCAAAGATGAAAGAAGAAAATTAAGATTGTTGCTTTTCTCTCAGAATCTAAAAGTTATTTTCCACTAGCTAGCTACATGAAATTTGCATTTGTCAGCCCTTGATTTTATTTGAAGAGAAAGAAGATAGATAATAGTTCATAAATACACACACTGGTCAGCTGATTGATTCTGTGTAAGAAATAAATGATGACAAGCATCGCTTTAGACATAATTTATGGATAATTTTATTTATTTTTATTAGAAATTTCTTTTATCTGTCAACATTCACAAATACCATGCAGTCTTAAAAAAAAAAAAAAAAAGACTACAAAATAGTCATTGTGTGCTTGAAGGAGCCCTAAGAAATTCAGTGAAGTTTGAGGCTCAGTTAACAGAATGAATACATGAATACTATAATGCATGCCTGGCTGGTATCTTTTCATACATTACATTGTAATGCAAATTTTTAATTTTTCTTGGGTAAAATATTACCATTAACATTGATCCATCATTTATTTGCTCTTCAATTTTTTAAAGCCTCAAAGGATATCTTTTCTATAGTAAATTTACCCAAAATAGCTGGTCCATTAGATGTTTTAAGTGCAGTAGCCTATAGTGTGGATTCCCAGGAAGAGTGCTTAATTAGAATACTCAGGAACTTAACTTGACCTTATGAAGCAGTATGGAGGTACTCATACTGAGTCAAAATTTATGAGATGATACTCTTCCCCAGCAGTGTCTAGCTATGACTCACAGTATTAGTTTTTTAGGCTCCATAACAAAAACTGTTAGACCTGTGTGCCACATAGCTTTTGTCAGTTTGACGCACAGTGTCAGTAGAGGACACCTCAGTTGAGGAATGGTATGTAAGGGCCAAGCCTACTGTATACAGGGTCATCACCAGGGCAGGAGCTCAAGGCAGGAACTGAAGCAGAGACCATGGAGGAGTGCAGCTTACTGGCTTGCCTCTCTGGCCCATGCTCAGCCTGCTTTCTTATATAACACAGGACCATCTGCCCAAGGGGTAGCACCACCCACTCTGGGCTGAGCCCTCCCACATCGCTCAATAATCATGAAAAAGCTTTGCACAAATGGCCACAGAACAATCCAGTGGAGTAAATTGAGGTTCCCTCTACCCAGGTGTGTCAAGTTAATGACTGACGCTGAATAGAGCACAACTGAGTCTCTGCAGCATTCCTCACATTTCTAAAGGCTGAAAGTCTGAGATCCAGGTGTTAGCAGAGTTGATATTTTCCCCCCAGCTTCTTTTCCTTGGCTTATCAATGGTCATCTTCCCTATGCTACATTGTTCCTTAAAAGCACACTAGGCATGCTAGACCAGGGTCTAGCCTTCTGACCTCATTTTAACTTACTCTTTGAAGACTATTGGCAAGAAAATGTGCATTCTAAGATACTGAGCATTTTTTTGGACTGCAGCATATGAATGTTAGAGAAACACAGTTTGTTTCAGAACCTGCACACAGGCTGTTTTCACAGCTCAACCAGTGCAGTAGTGCCACCTTGTTAGGAGCTAACTAGTGGGTGACATGTTGATTTATATTCTGGAGTATTAAACGTTCCATAATTCCACTTCTGACCATCAGATATGGACACATGGAAATGCTACTCTGCAGTACAATTTTTTACTTGAAAGATTGTATCTTGGAATTTATCATTTTTCTATTTTAATGAAGAAGCCTGCAAAATGCACCTCCCCAGTGTGCTAAAGAAGTATATCAAAGACTCTACTAAGCACAGTTGTCATGGAAAGAAAGAGGTAATTAGGATGAGGACAGCGTATTCCCAAGACATAGGAGAAGACTTCTCTTGAGAATTATGTTGATTTACCTTTCTGACATTCATTCATTCATTCATTCATTCATCCATTCATTGTGTTAGTAAGTAGTTCAATAGTATACTAAATTCCTAAGGAAATCAACTTACACAGAGAAAAGGTATATTTTAAACCATTTGAGAGGTTTCAGCCCATGATTGGCCGCTTGCTATGCATAAGACAGTAGATCATGGGCTGGAGAGATGGCCTAGCGGTTAAGAGCGCCGACTGCTCTTGCAGAGGACCCGGGTTCAATCCCCAGCACCCACATGGCAGCTCAGAACCGTCTGAAACTCCAATTCCAGGAGAACTCCAGTTCCAGGGGAATCGGACACCCTCTTCTGACCTCCACGGCATTGCACGACACGGGTGCACAGACCTGCATGCAGACAGTACATTCATACACATAGAGAAAAATAAAAAATAATAATAATAAAAAAAGACAGCAGATCATGGCGGAAGTTCTGAAGGAACAAAACTGTTTACCTCATGGCCAGAAAGTGAAAGACAGGGAATTTCCATAATCATCTTTGCCAGTATGACCCCTCAGAGGTCTTCCAGACTCCACCTCTTAAACTTTCTACTGCTTCTCAACAGTACCACCTTGACTCCAAACCTTTAACACACAGACCTCAGTGGGCATTTTGCATCTAAACAATAACATTACTATGTGGTTTTTGACTACCTTATTTTTTGTAATATAAAGCTACCAAGAAAGACATTCCCAACTTCAGCCAGTTCTTGAAATAATGAGTCATGTAAACATAGATCACAGGGTTTGTTAAGTATCATTTAGAGATAAGGTATGACCTTTCCATTCTGCCCTTTGTGTAACTGGTGGATAAACTGACACAATGAGATACCTCCGTTTATCTAAATCTTCCTATTACAAATTAATCATAGTTTTGAAACTAATCAATTTTTTTCTAATTACTTGGTTATTCTCATATTACTATACCTACTCAAATAGTACTTTTTATTTTTTTATTTATTTTTCTGTATGTGTATGAATGTACTGTCTGCATGCAGGTCTGTGCACCCGTGTCGTGCAATGCCGTGGAGGTCAGAAGAGGGTGTCGGGTTCCCCTGGAACTGGAGTTCTCCTGGAATTGGAGTTTCAGATGGTCCTCAGCTACCATGTGGGTGGTGGGGATCGAACCCAGTTCCTTTGCAAGAGCAGTCGGTGCTCTTAACCACTAGGCCATCTCTCCTGCCCCCTCAAATAGTACTTTTTAAATTATTTTAAGTAAATTTTGAAGTTTTAACTTATTCCCAACTTCTAATATTCTAAATTTTGTAAGAAAAACCCATTTCCCCCCTGTAGATAACAAGAATTCATATTTTTGGTTCTGGTTGCTATCTGAATTGGCAGCTACTTAACTTTGGCATCTCAATTTCTCATCTGAAAAATTAAGGTAAAAATATCTGCTCAGCTTAACACACAAAAGGGGACTGTGAAGGGCAAATGAGCTGATAGATAGGGTTTTATAAGCTGTGAAGATCAAATTGATTTCATTTATGAATTCACAGTGTCACTGAGTCTTCATCTCCCCTGGTTAAAAAGTCTTAATTTCACAATCTTCTTCTAGATTTAATGGAAATCAAAAGCATTTAAATCATGCTTCAGAGCGATACTGTGGAACACTTGGTTCCAGTCCCCCCCCCCCATCTATGGAGAATATTAGCTTCATTTTTACAGTAAGTCATATTTTTTCCCACTATTCCAAGATGAATATAATTTTAAAGGTACTTAACTTTCCAGTTAAACCAATTTCAGGAGTTACTTACAAAATCTATCAGGGGAACTAAATATTTCAATATCAGACTATGTCACTCACTCAAAATTTTATTAGGTAGCTCCCAGTTGTCTGTCCAATTTAGATCTATTTGACATCAAAGCCCTCTGTCATATGGTCCCCTATTCCTACAGCCTGATCAACTAGTGTCCCTTAAGTGCCCACCCCAATTTTTTGTGGGATGGTTGTATCCATGCTCATGTCCTGGTCAAGCTTTTACTGACATTCTATGTCTAATTTTAGACTTTTCTTTTTTGTCCTTGGGTACAGTGCTAGGAGTTGAGCCCAGGACCCAATGCATGCAAGGCAGGTACTCTACCACTGAACTACAGAGCCTTGATTTTAGAACTCTGTATCAACTATTGTAAGACTACCCAGCCAGAGTGCTTGCTAAACTGTCAGCCACGGTGACCTTGTACTTGATTCATTTCCATACATAGCTGATGGTGTGTTGGATGAATGATTGCATTTTCCGTTGTCTTCCTCATGAAGTTTCTTTCCTGGGTTGTCACTATAGACTGGAGGTTATGCTCTGATGAATATAATTTGACCATTCATTCTTGAAGGGACTGCATTGTTCTTACCCACAATCATGTAGTACTCCTCAGTGCAGGAGGGTTTTGGCCTTTGCTATTTTCTTCAAGTCTATGGTTCAGAGGATAAAAACTTTCTGACTCTTTTTACTATTATTATTTTTTAATGCTTTTATTGATGTTTTGTGTATTTCAGACATCATTTCTCAGTTCAGTTTAGACATATTCCCCTTTCCCTTCCCCCCCACCCCACCCCAGATCATGCACTCTGCCATAACTATCCTGCATCTTTCAGTCTTTTTTTATGTTTAGGAATTCACATTTTCCTCCTTTAATTTTATATTACTCTAAAATATGAATACATACTTTCCACTCATATACAGTAATTACAGAGTAAGTGGTGGATCGATTCTAGAGCCCGTTAAGAGATTTACATTGAAAGGAAGAGAAAAACATTGTCTATTTCATGTGATAATTAAGGAAGTCCTAAAACATTACCAAGTAGAAACATAGTTTGTAGCATGGCTCAGTTTAGAGTTAAACTGAAACACATTTCTTGTGACCAGACCAGCCTAGAACTTGTGGTAATCCTTCTGCACCTGCCTCCTGAGTGCTGGGATTGTAGTGTGCACTGCCGTCTTCACCTATAATTTAAAATAATTTTAATTTCTAGTCTACTGAGGGACTGTCTTGAAAAAAATCTCTAAGCATGTTTTCCTTTAAAAAGCAATTTATCTTTCATGACATGGTATATATGCAGACACTTACTTGAGCATTTATCACTTGAGAGTGGAAAAATATTAATGAGTATAATTAGTAACCCAGTAAAGTCAAGGTTTAAATGTAATTACATTAACACCTCCATCATACAAATTTATGTATGTGTTTTTAAAATATCTTGGTTACCCATATGACCCAGGTTACACCTGGGTGCAGTGGTACATACCTTTCATTCTACACTGGGGAGGCAACGGTAGAAGGATCTCTGAGATCCAGGCCAGCTGGGACTACAGAGAGGCTCTGTCTCAAAAAGTGCCAAAAATCATGAATTACTAAATCTTATATATCCATCTAACAATGTAGACATTTGTATTTGGTGCTCTGAAAATTGAGAGAACAAACCTACACTGAAAACTGATGGGGAATCTGAAATAATAAGTATAGCAATAAAGGGGTTTTCTAGACTGTGTGTTATTCCATTGGTCAGAGCATATCTTGCTAATTTATGGTGCTTCTGCCATCCCTGGAATCCACTACCATGACCAGATTTTGGTTAACAGCTTAATAATACTTTGATAAATGTTGGAATAGAAACAACCCTGCTTTTATAGATAAAAATACAAACTTTAATCAACTGATAAGTGAATGGAAATGGCATCTCACTGGCCAAATATGAAACTGTTTCCTAATGCTGGTTAACTAATACATTGCATTTTAAATTATTATTCCTTACTTCCCCTTGATACAAATTTTATACCTGCCTGTTTAAGATCATTCACTATCAAAATTAAAAAAGTAATTTATGGGCTGGAGAGATGGCCTAGCGGTTAAGAGCGCCGACCGCTCTTGCAGAGGACCCGGGTTCAATCCCCAGCACCCACATGGTGGCCGAGAACCGTCTGAAACTCCAATTCCAGGAGAACTCCAGTTCCAGGGGAATCTGACACCCTCTTCTGACCTCCGCGGCATTGCACGACACGGGTGCACAAACTTGCATGCAGACAGTACATTCATACACATACAGAAATAAATAAAATTAATAAATTAAAAAAAAAAAGTAATTTATAAAGACTAAATTGGCAGAGTTCAAAGTAAGTGAAGACAGCAAGTTCTTAGGTATTTTGCAAGTGATCAGCCCTCACTATACAGTTAATTTTCTACATTAGTCTTTTAAGTGTTTGTGTCAATATTCTATCCCTACTATATGAAGTCGCATGCATATTCTGTGTACCTTTAGCTATATATTTTTATTCTTACATTTATAATGAATAGATTTTACTCATAGTATTTATGAAAAGGAAATATTTTTAGCTATATGATTTTTGTTTTTCTTTCATTTGTTCTTGGGCCATGTGTTATATATAAAGTGACTTAGTTATATTTTTCCAGACTTACTCAAACACATTGTTTCAAAATACGTCATGAAGTTATAGTGGAGATTTGATGGTAGCTGTTAAAACTGAGCAGAAAAGTTGCATCTTTAACCTGCATTTATTGTGCAATGATTTACTCTCAAGGAAATAAACACTCAGAAAAACTGGCATCCTGTATATTGTTTTAAGTACACCTAACCCATCTGGGTTCTTATCATTTCAGGGGTCGGACTGGAAAGATTAGAGTGCAGAGTCTGAAGATTGGGCTGATGTCTCTCTCCAAAGGTCTCTTAGAAGAAAAATACAGATGTATGTAATACCTTTCCTATGCCATAGTACCTTTAATAATAAGTAAAGCAATTTATTGGGGACTGACTTTTACTAGTAGTAATAACTCTCATCTTTGTGATTTTAACTGGGCATGTACCAAGTTGAAAAAAGATATGTGAAGAGACTTGGATTTGTGTGATTTTTTCTTCCTTCCTTCCTTCCTTCCTTTCTTCCTTCCTTCCTTCCTTCCTTCCTTCCTTCCTTCCTTCCTTCCTTCCTTCCTTCCTTTCTTTCTTTCTTTCTTTCTTTCTTTTTTTCTTCTTTCTTCTTTTTGGTCTTTTTGAGACAGGATCTCCCTTTAGTCCTAGCTGGCCTGGAGCTTGCTATGTAAACCAGGCTGGCCTTGAACTCAACAATCTGTCTCTGCCTCTCGGCCTCTCTCTCTCTGCCTCTCTCTCTGCCTCTCTCTCTGCCTCTCTCTCTCTCTGCCTCTCTCTCTCTCTCTCTCTCTCTCTCTCTCTCTCTCTCTCTCTCT